>JAMKPZ010002201.1:0-53697 GCA_024699675.1 Amphibolis antarctica
GGGAGACTTCATTGCAAGATTGATAAAGTCGCTGGGGTCCTCGAGACAAATAGACCTGACGCAAAAAATGCCCTCTATCAGTCGACCATCAAGCAAGGGGATTTCTTGTTAAATCGGATCCAAAAGCTTTCTCGTGTGATAGATCTGTGAGTGGATACATAAACTTGCTTGGTGAAGTTCGAATATTTCAATCTCTAAGCAGAGAAGTATTCATTGTGTTCACGATTCCAATCTTTCCTTGATCCGCTTCCGCGGTTTTGATTGATTGAGCCTTGTACGGCTTGCGAATCGTGATAAAAATCTTGGTGAGTTCTTGCAATTTTATAGTTTCTTTATGTGGCAATGATGGTGCAGGGCTTTGCAAAATTAGTGTTTTGGGGGAAAATTGTTTCGTTAAAGATTTCTTGTCTTGAATGGTTGCATTTAATTTGATAAAAGATTATCCACTTCTTATTAATCATGATGATAAACATGTTCTTGATTGTGCATTAAAACTTTTAAAATATTTGCTGTTGACTATGTCCTTCTTGCATTTAAAATATTATTATTAATGTTAAAATCTTATTTACACAATCACATCTTTGGAAGAAACTAAAACGGTTTGTAAATTTGAAATTTCGAACTATAGAAAATGAAAAAGGAAATGTTATACTTTGTTATATATATATATATATATATATATATAACTATTAATGTCAAGGGGTCCACATATACAAATGATCTGTTAGATTTAAATATTTAATTTTTATCTAAATATTAATGATGATGATAACAAACAATCTTCTAAATGATTATGACGGTGGTAGAAATGATAAAACCTAAGATGTTTGAATGCCATATTGTGAATACACAAATAAAATATTTTATTCAAATTATCTTTTATGATCCGTAGAGTTAAATCAACTTTTATACTTATAAATTTTTCTATCCTATCTATTAATTTACCAACTAATTTCAATTTGCTTCTAAAATCCAAATAAACACCAATAAAAGAATATCATGCAAATACTTCGATTTATTTTTCATTTTATCAATTACAGGCTCAAAACATCCAACAATACCTTATTTCTTGAAAACTACAGAAATTTTATGCAGATAGTGTAGAACATAAACAAAAGATAATAAACTCTAGATAATTTAATAGTTACATCATAAAATGAATTTAAAAATTTAATAAAATAATTGATAATTTAAAAATTATCTTGGTCTTACCTGACATCCTATAATTATAATACACAATTTTAGACTATTGGTAAGGAAAACAATTATTTAATATTAAATACAAAGGTTTTTATTTATATGGTGCATTGAGAATAAACTATTTGTGAGGTAATTAAACTGGAAGAATCATACATAAAATCAAATTTTTCTTGTCTTTTACAAGAATTAATAATGTAAGGCAATACAAGCTTAATATTATCGACATAATTTCTTATTTTTCTAATGTTATCTTGAACTATAAGATTAATGGTATGATAATATACTTTTGATGAAATAAATAAAAACATAAGGTGGAATTAATTTATTTTTAAATATAAGAATTATTGTAAAAAGTAGTACTAATAACTTTATCTCTAATGTAAAATAAATTAAAAATATTCATTATTATTAAGAAAATATTCTCAACAGTGTGAGGAAAAACAATTCTCCTAAATTCTATCAATCATTTTTATAAAATCCTACACATTACATTAATAAATTCTTATCTTATCATAATTAATTGAAAAGATGCAAAATAAGAAAAATAACTTAAAAAAATAAATATTTCAAAATAAAATGCAAAGACTTTCCTACAAGATTTCAAAAAAAGAAGATTATCAGATCAATTAAAAAAAAATCATTTTTCCAGTAAACGCCAACAGTATTTGTATTCTTAATATCTAAAATGATATATTAAATTTAATTTGGATACAAATTTAAATCATGAGATAACTAAAAAACAAAAATAACATATATTGATGTTTACAAAAACATTTATATACATCTCTCACATTTAATAGCTTTTAATGAAGTCTACTTTAAATACAATATCTGTTTATAAATTTATAAAAAAATAAAACTTTGACAAAAATGGCTTGATCATTCCGAACAGGAGCTCTCTACTGTAATTCTTGAGAGAGAGAGAGAGAAAAGGTATGAGTGTGGTAGAAGCAAGAAACACGGATTGGATTGAAAGCAGTGCAACACCGCCGCAGTGGCTTTTCAATTTCTCTGAGACCAAGCAAGCACATATACCAAAACAAAAAAAAAAATGCTGAGAGGCAAAACTTTCAAGCTTTATGATCAACTGAAAACAATTGTTCCCGGGAATTTAAATTGAACCCTTTGTATCTATAGAATTTATAAAAATTAAATTAAAATAAATTTAATTTTTATATATCACTTATTTATGCCGTAAGATTAAATTTAGTTCATTTTTATTGATATTGTTTACTCTTCAATTTAAGATAATAAAAAATTCAAACTATGAATCGTTTAAAATTAAACTTCCTTACTCTACTTCTATCTAACCACTAATTTTTTTAATTTTATTTAATTCTAAGAGATACATAAACATCAATTTATTTTTATTTAATTCAATCCTACTTAAAAAATAAATTCTTGTTAATTCAGATCAATGCACAAACATAATAAAATACTAATAAATTAAAATTCTGCCATGTAAAAAACGAATCTTGTCTCCAAAACACATCACACACACATTCAAGCACGGGCCTTGGCATCAGGATCTTTGATTTTTTTTTTCTTCTACTTGAACTGGTGTTGCAAAAGGCAGGGAAAGAGATGCGGGGAAGAAGAGGGAGGGGGAAGAATGGGGCTGTGACAGAATCCTCTTTTAGCCAGAATTGGCAACACTTTGTTGCCACCCCCACATGGTCTTCTTTTTTCTTTTCAAATCCTCCCCAGCTATAACTGTGGCACAGATCAGTTTCTGGGGTTTGGGATCCACAGCTCACACAGACATGGAGAGGCTGCTGCTTGCTTTTGCAATCCTGTGTCTGTCCCTTGCAACCCCATTCTTCATTCACTGTGGTAAGCTCATGATACGTGCACATTCATGGGATGAATTATAAGCATTGGTCTTTGAATTGTGTTAAAATTTTATCTTAAAATTAAATTGATGGTGGGTAAAATTTTATCTTAAATTTAACTATTTTAACACAATCTACAATGTCATTAGGCAGTAATCAACAATTTCGGAGAACAACACAGTAATCAACAAATGTCATTAGCCAGGTTTAGAGTTTGCTCACTGGGTCTTCGGATGTGGTGTTGTTGTGATTGATGGGTGGATGCAGGAGGAGGTGGAGCATCAGCAGCAGGAGCAGGAGCAGAGCAATCCACGGCGGGAGGGCAGAGAAAGATGAAGATGGTGAGCGGCATGGATGCCTTCACAACACCAGACGACACCTACAACTATGTGGGCTCTCCTTTCACGCTGCCGCCGCCATATGATGACGTCATGGGCTCGCCCTCACCCTCTTCCCCACCCCACCGCAAAAACCCCGTTTACTGCGTTTATCCTAGTCCACCGCCACCGCCGCCGCGGCCGCCTCAACCACCCGCCACCGCGAGCCCTCCACCTCCGACGACCAGCCTTCCATCACCACCGCCACCACCGAGGCCCGCCGCACCAACCCCGCCCTCGCCATGCCCCATCATCGTCAACCCAACCCCATCCACCCCTCCCAACCACGAGTTCCCAACCCCCCCGCAGTTTGTCCCCGGCCCGCCGGTGTTTCAGCCGCCGATCGTCTACCCTCCGCCCTCCGTGCCTCCGCCGCCATCCTCGCCGGGTACCAACTACCGCCGCTTGTGGTGCGTCGCCAAGCCCTCCGTGCCCGATCCCATCATCCAAGAGGCCATGAACTACGCTTGCGGGTCGGGCGCCGACTGCGACTCCATCCAACCCAACGGCTCCTGCTACGAGCCCAACACCTTGATCGCACACGCTTCCTTCGCCTTCAACAGCTACTGGCAACGCACGAAGGTCGTCGGAGGCACCTGCGATTTCGGCGGCACCGCCATGCTCGTCACCGGGGACCCAAGTATTTGACAACTCTACTTTTATTTTCAATGAAATAAAATCCGTAACTAATTATATATAGTTAAGATAAAAACTCCAGGTGTCTTTTATTAGTTTATATATATCTTACGTTTAAAATATTTCTTCTTTTAATTATTAGAGCATTTTTTTTATTAGTTTATATATATCTTACGTTTAAAATATTTCTTCTTTTAATTATTAGAGCATTTTATTTTTAAAAAAAAAATTACTTTCAATGTATTATTTTATGGTATTAGCTGCGTGATTTATTATCATAACAGATGCAGGATTTATGAGCTAACAAAATGATACATTAATAATAAATTTGATGTATTTTTTATAGAAACGTCAATATACTACGTAGGTTGGTATGCTTTAATTTTTATAATGTCAAGCTTATCATACTTAACTTTTTAGTGGACAATTCAAGTACAATCTATTTAGACTTGTACCAAGTCATGTCAGGTTAAGTTTCTGATTTAATTTTTTATTTTTATTTTTAAAAATAATATAAATATAATTTAAAATACTAAAAAATAATTAAAGATGAGATATAATTATACAACACCTGTTAACAAACTTAAATCATTAAATTATATATAATGTATAAAACTTAAAAAATATAAATTTTAAAAAAATTTATATACTTTTTTTATTATCGTACATATGAAAATGTAAACGACCAATTTAAACACAATCTGTTAAATCATATCGTGTGACATGGTTTGGAAAACCGCAGTATAAATGTTTGTATTCAGATTTTTCAGTAGTTATAAATAAAAAACTGCCTTTTTTAATAGTTTAAATGCATTGAGTTAATGATTTGAATGGATTAATTTTTAAAAAGTAGATGTCTTTTTTCACCTACATTTATTTAAAATAAATATCTGCAATTTTTTAACCATAAAAATACCTATTGACAAATAACAACAACAATGACAATAATAATAATAAAATAATTTACATTTCTAACCTCTGTTGTGATTTATTTTACAGGCTTTGACGGCTGCCATTTCCAACGTGCTTGAGGAAGAGAGAGGGGGAGAGAGAGAGAGAGAGAGACGCGTAGCACATCAAACATGCAGCCAGTGAAAGATATTTAATTAATGTAAACCTTTGCACAATAATGCTTCCTAGCTGTTTTCTCAATTGTAAAAGCCTCTGTCCTAATTTTCCTGCTATGAAATAAGTCACTGCAAAATTCCTTCTTCTTGACTGAAACGAAAGGTTAGCGTTTGGTCAAGATTAGTAGTTTTCTGCGCTTCGGATATGCGTATCGGTGTATCTGATTATGTAAAGAACTTACATTATTTGAATGATGATTGTAAAATTTGAGAGAAGAGCTTGTGCTTTTTGTAAAATCTAGATTGAGGAAAAAGAGATCCACTTTCATATAAGATCACCAAGTACCTCAAGTTTATTGATGTAAGATTAATCATCAGTCTTAATCCAATTTTTACACCCAATTTGACATTAGATTGGACTAAACTCTTATACCACTTGTAAAGTTTGAGAAGATAATCCATACATATATGTTCTCCCTTTAATCTAGAGTTTGGAGAGAACATAAGTGCGTTTAGAGAATCAAATTCTAAAATTAGATAAAATTGAAGTTAAAGTTAGTTTTGTGAATAAAATTAAAATTACTAGGGTAATGATAATTAGGAAGTTAAAACTGCATATTTTATATATTAAAATTTATATAATAATAATAACATTAAGAATAATTTTACGAGTTAGCCTTAAATTAGGCCATAAGTCTTAAACTAGGCCATAGACTCTTTTCAAAGGTTTCACAAAAAAAAAAACAAGCTACAAGGCAACCTACAATTGATGGGTTTAATTAAATATATTTGTAAAGTCACCAACAGATAATCGGATTAATTAGAAAGTCAGCTGTTTATATTAATGTAATTGAATATATTAATAAGAAATAATTTTTTTATGGCCCATATTTACAAGGCAATCTACAATTGAATCCCAAAATCAAACAAATTAAATGTCTTTATGACAGAATATTTGATGGCATCAACAAATATAATAAATTTTATTGAGAGGTATTTATAGACAAAAGATTTGAAGATGTTCAAAATAATAAATTTTTCAAACAAAAGTATGCAATAAAATAATTAAAATATGTCATTGTTCAATTTAACTTGTAATCAATGACTTGCCAAATCTGCAAAGCCATCTATGACTGGATCGAAAGAAAATATCTCTACAATTTTTTTTCTCAATGTAGACCACTAAATACTTAATTAATTACCAAGAAAATCAAGCTCCAATTTTTGTTTCAAAATATTGTTTTCAGGGCATCCATCTATCATTCAGAAGAATTACTTTTAATAATTCAATTTCTATTCATTTCCTACAAAGCTCAAAATTTGCAGACAATGCTTGTAATTTTGAATTACAAGATATTTCATGTTCGTAATATTATGATTGATATCTCAAAAAAACTAATTAAATCTGGTGCCTATTTAACTATTATGATTGAGAATCGATTGTGAATATGTGTTTAACCTCCCTCTGTATCCCTGAAAAAAGCATTCATGTCAAGAATGTCAAAATTCTATATGAAACCGTGCTCTGCATCACAAAAAAGTTCATTTCTCATGCAAAAGCCGAGGGTTGAGTGAGAAAAGAGTCCATGCATGGAAGGTAATACATCAAGATCTACTGCCAATCCACACCCAACACTACAAGTGATGGAAATGGAGAACCCACTTCATTTACTTGAGTTCTTCGAGCTTTGAGAATACTGCTCTGCATTTCATCGATTCTCTCAGCCTCACCTCTTTGCCAAACAACTTTATTAGATATACTCCTCTCTTCCATTTTGGTAGGCTATGAGAGATCATTTTCTGTCATTTACACCCCATGCATGTTCATCTTCATCTTCTGTTGAGAGCTTTGCTATCTAGCTCCAGTTGCTTTACTAACTTAATTTGCATTCAATGTGTGAAATGAAAATGACACGATAACTTGTAAACACTGGCTTGCATCACAAAGCTTGTAAACATATTTAATTTATAGATGAACATGTACATGAAAGGGTGTGCCCATTGGACATACAAAAGTGGAAACACCAAGGATCATTCTGGCCTAATTATGTTTGATTATTACACAGGCCCCCTGAAACGTTACGTGCTTGAGGTAAGTTTGCACCGAAGATGTTGGAAACGACTTTTGGGTAAAGCCTCGGTGAAAAGATCAGCGAGCTGAAAGTCAGAAGAAACATGTTGAATTTGAAGTGCACCTTGCTCTAACAACTCACGAACAAAGTGGTAGTCGACATTGATATGATGATTGTGGGTATGGAAAACTGAATTGGAGGCAATGGTTAGAGTAGAGGTGTTGTCACAACAAACGGTCGGAATGTGGTGTATGGTGACACCCAATTCACGAAGGAGGTAGCAAAACCAACGAAGATCTGCAACAGCAGAGGCAAGAGCATGATATTCTGATTCTGTGTTGGAGCGAGCAATTGTTGATTGCTTTTGGGAAGTCCAAGAGAGTAAGTTGGTGCCGAGAAAAAGGCAAGTGCCCGTAATAGAGCGTTGGCCATGGGGATTAGTAGCCCAATTAGCATTTGAGTATGCTGTTAGTGTCGGAGAATTTGGGCGGAATGTGAGACCAAGAGAGAGAGTACCTTTGATATAACGAAGGACACGTTTGGCAACTTGGAGATGAACAGTAGTGGGCGCATGAAGAAATGATGCCAAGTGATTTACTGCATAGGCAATGTCGGGGCGTGATAGCGTAAGATACTGAAGTCCGCTATTGATACTCTGGTATTGTATGGGCTCAGGAAGAGGAGTGCCATCTTGAGGTAGAAGATGGGTGCCACCTTGGAGAGGAGTGGCGACAGAAGAGCAATCCTTCATGCCAAACCTATGGAGAAGATCAGTAGCATATTTCTCTTGAGAAAGGAAAATGGTGGATTGATGATATGAAACCTGCAAGCCAAGGAAATAATGGAGCCGCCCAAGATGATGACACTTGAAGGTCTGTTGCAAAGAAGTCATGAAGGCAGCAACAGTGGGTGGATGGTTGCTTGTAACAATTATATCATCAACATAAACAAGTACCAATATAAGATGTTCATGAAAACGCCCAATGAAGAGTGAGCTATCCGAGAGGCTAGGCTTGAAGCCAGCCTCATTCAGGAAAGCCTGAACGCGTTGGAACCAAGCATTTGGTGATTGTTTAAGCCCATAAAGTACCTTGTGGAGACGACAAACATGCTGTGGGCATGTTGCATCAATATAACCTGCAGGTTGTTGCATGTAGATCTCTTCCGAAATGTAGTCATTCAAGAATGCATTCTGAACATCGAGTTGATGGAGTTCCCATTGGAACATGGCAGCCAAAGATAAGATGAGGCGGATGGTGCTATGTTTTACCACCGGACCAAAGGTATCTTGGAAATCAATGTCCTGTTTTTGTTGATTGCTCTTAACAACAACTCGAGCTTTGAAGCGATTGATCGTACCATCCACATGTCGTTTGATCTTATACACCCACTTGGAGTCGATGATAGAACAGCCAGGGGGTGGCGGAACGAGAGTCCACGTCTGATTTTGCATCAAAGCACGATGCTCTTCATCCATAGCTTGACGCCAATGTTGAAAGTTCTTGGCGATGTAATAACAGCACGGTTCATTGAGATTCCCATCAGTCGTCTGAGCTGACAATGTTGTTGTTTGCAATGGAGCAGTGTCTTGGTAAATATCAGAAAGACGACGCATCCGTGATGGAGGGCTTGGTGATGATGATGAGGAAATGGAGGATGACATGATGAAAGGAAAGAATCGAAGTTGATACCGAAGTGAGAAATGAAAAAGAGCAGATAAATTGTACCTCTGGAATATACATGATATTTATAAATGAACATGTACATAAAAGGACGTTTCCATCAAACATGCAAGAGCGAAAACGCTAGGATCATACGTTACAACAATAAAGAATAGTTATAACCTAATTATGTCTAATTATTTCATTCACCTCACCTTTCCTTTTTTATTTCAAGTGGAGGTTCTTACTTCCCAACCTACAGTGGCGAAAGAAAGATTTCTCGGACTCTTTGTTTTGATGAAGAGGATTTAACCACATGCATGTAATTAAATTAAGAAGGGTTTGTATCATTAGAAATATTGGAAAAAGAAATTTTTTTATTTTTTTTTGAATTTTTAAATGTTTGTGTATCATTTAAAATATAATTTTTTAATTTTTTTTTCATATAGTATACTATTTTTCATTAGTTGGATTAAATTTTTTTTTACACAAAAATTTTATCACACTCCTTTGACTTTATGCATTTTATTTAAATTACTTTCGATTGTTACTAAATTCATGGTTATAAGAAAAATGTAGAATTATATTTGAAATATTAAAATATAAAATATTTATAAATTTTTTTAATTTTTTTTTTAATTTTCACAATATACATAAACAATTTTATTTTTTTTTAAATTTCCTAGTTTTCTTTTTTCGTTTCCTAAATTTCTATTTTTAAGGGTTTATTTGTTTACAACGAAAATACGAGAAATAGAAATTTAGAAAAAGAAAAATTAAGAAATAGAAAATTTTTTAAGATTATTTTGACTCATCAAGGAAATTAATTTAATTTAATTTTTTTATATATTTTAATATTAAAAATATAATTTTATATATTTTTTATAACCATAAATTTAACAATAATTTTATAATATTAAAAAATTATATTGTGATAAAATTTTTATATACAGGAAAACAAATTATACTTATAACAATGCAAAAATTTAAATTGTTTAAACTCTTTCAAAATACGAAACGTGAAAATTTAATTTTTTTTTAAAATATTCATTTTCCCTTCGAGAAACTCATTCATTAAGCAAAGGAAAAGAATCCACTCGAGAGAATAATAATATGGTTCCTAAATTTTCAATGGTATAAAAATAATATAATTTTTAAAATGACATGCAAATAGTTGTAATAACATGCAAATAATTTTTGTGTGACGTTACTAAGGTATTATCTTTAATAATATTATTTTTGAATAATTTAAATTTAATTTAATTAATTATATGAAATAAATTTATGTTTAACTTAACAAAATATTATTAATCAAAGAAATTTATTATAATTAAGTTGTAACTACATGGATTTACTTTGTAACTTAATAGAACATTATATATAAAAAATATATTATAAATACATAATTTATATAGTTAAATTATAATTATATAAATTTACTTCGTTAATTAAATTTAACCTAAAATATCTAAAAGTAATATCACTGATGTATTTTATTTTTATTTTTATTTTTATTTTTACACCGTTGGTAGATAATAAATTCCATTACTCCTCTGCACACCCTGTACTGGCGTGGTCTGGCGCGTCCAGCTCTGCGCATTGCGAGGGAGAAAGAGCTACCTCGGTCCCTTTCTCTCGCGAGCGCGCGCTGCGAAGAAGGAAACCCTACCGGATCCCCTCCCGCTCCCGCCATACTGGTTTGGTCGGTCGTCTCCGGAGCCCTCGGAGGTGATTGCTTCGATGCTCGTGGTTTTGAAGCAGGAAGACATGGCCGGCGCCGTCGGGGATTTCTAAAAAAACTCTGGTGACGTTTCTTATCAGTTTGCTCTCAAGATTTGCCTTCTCTTTGTTTCTAAAGTCGAAAGAGGATTTGTATTTTCTGCTTAGTTTCTTCTCGTTTTCGGCTTCCACTCCTGAGGCGAGAATACGTGGCGAGGAGGTGTGTTACTGTTGAAGATCCGACCGTTTCTGTATTTACTTCTTTTTTGTTTATCATCTCCGTGCTCTTTATTTTTTTTGCGGTGGTTTTTGGAGGCCGAAGTGGTCCACTCGTGACGTCAATTTCTTTTTCTATTTCAAGCTGGTGGAGGTATGGTATTTAGGTTGGTTTGTTTTCTCTTCGGCATTTTGATTTTCACTTTTGGATGAGAGTCGACAGGCAAGGGTTAACATGATTGTTTCTAACGTGCTACTGGAATCAGAGCTAGAATGTTACTGCACTGCAGTTTCGCAATGCTCAGACAAGGGTTACGTCCGTTCAAGTGATCCTTTTTGTTTCGTCTGTCATTCCTTTCTACATCAACAGATACAGGGGCTAGTATTTGCCGAAAACGACAACTCTAAAAGTATTCTTTGGATTAGATGATAAGTTTATGATTATATAGGATAGTCAAGATAAATGTAACGATTAAACTACTAATCTACACTATGTTGGAAATAAATTAATAATTTCTAATAATTAATATTGATTAAAATAACTATTAATAATATTTTTAAATTATTAATAAATAATGTAATTAATACTGTTATTATATTATTTACTACAGTTATTAATGATTGATAACTATTTTTAGTTATAAATATTACTATAAATAGTAATTCCGTATTAATTATTAAGAGGTTAATATTAACATCAATAGCATTAGAAATTATTATTTGCATTGTTATTAACTTTATTACTGGTACCATATTATTATGGTTATAAAATTATTAATTTTAATGATATTATTAATATTGTATATAATTACTAATAATATTTAGTTATTTTTATAATTAGCATTAACTTAGGAAATAATTAATTCAAGTGATGTTACTGAATGTTAATTATAGTTTAGAATATGTAATACAACAACAATAACAACAATCAAAGTTAAATCTCACCGTATGAGGTGAGCCCCATAGATCTTTTTCCTTTATGTATTCCTATATATGGCCAAATATTTAATTAAATTACATAAATTTAAATTTTTTCTTATGATTCTTAACCAAATGGTTTCACACCTTCCTTTATTTCTTTAGTTTATTGTACAACAAGTAATTCTTTTCTCCTAATTGATGTATTCTTTAGTCTTGTAAGGATATGACCAAACCACCTAAGTTGATTTTCTCTTATCTTGAATTGATACAATTTCTATTCTATTCTTAGGGTCTGTTAGTGCACAATGGAAATTCAGAAATGGAAATGGAAAGTTCAAATGGAAAGGAAATGTGTAAATTTAAACAAAAAGTTCAAATATAAATTAAAAAATAGGGGGCGATGTTAGTGTTTGAAGGAAAGTTTAACTGGAAATTCTATAAAGCATTTTTAAAAAAATTAATAAATCAAAATTTTCAACAATACAGAAAATGCACTTCATTTTTTATTTTGAAAAATTCTTATTTAACGAATATTTTAACAATATACCTTATTATTATTTCCTTCTTTTTTTTCTGCATTTTATTACCTTATTATTATTATTATTATTTATTTTCCTTTTTACACTATATTTCATTGTTATTGTTAGGAAAATACCCTTTTATGTAGTAGGTTTTGATGATGTCCAAAAGGATGTATTGTGTAATGTAAAATATTAAGTGTATTAGGTAATACTAGGTGGAGTCTCATGGAGATGAACTAATGGTAGAATGAATATCAAAAGTAGACGTGATGAAGAACCACAAGGAAGATATAAAGGCTTAATGTGTTTACATTTGAAGATTACTTAAATATATATGTGTAGTTGTGTATGTAATATAAGTTTAAGTAGTTATTTTGAAAGAAAATGTATATATGAAGACATGAAGTTGTGAAGAACAAAACTTATAGACAAGGAAATGAAGATCAAAGTTTAAAGATCAAAAAATGAAGATCAAGACTTAAAGACATAAAGATAGAAGGTCAAATACCATGTGTGTGTGTGTTTAATTACATGTCAAATTGCTCTCGCTTTAACTACATGATAGTACTAAGGCATGCATCATTTGTCACTCACACACACTTAGTTTAATTAGGTGTCTAGGGAAAAATGGACCAAGGAATATTAATCCATTTTGGACTATTCAGGGATTCATATCCGCACAAATTTGAGTTAATGGTAAAACCTATTGGTAATTCGTTTTGGCAATGTTCATTTTGGTAGGTTTCGGATGATCCAATGGTATAACGATTCACTTGGATTTTGGTTCAGCATTTTAGATTGTTGGTAAAAGTGGATTAACGTTTTTCAAAACGTTAATTTGTTCTGGTTGAAAACTAGTTGTTGGACCTTTCTTAGAATCTAAAAGTACCCACATTAGTATGATGTTTTTAGCACCTTTTTGCATTCTAAAGTCTTGCTGAACTAAAATTTCATTTCTCTCACTCTTTGCATTCATTGAAGATTATTTGGAAAACTCTTTGTCGGTGCTTAAGATACTTTTCTCTATCATCATTATCATTACATCAACCTTAGGAAGAGCAAATCTTTGCAAGTGTGCTTTAATTGGTAAGAGTTGTATTGAGTATTTTGTGTTGTTGGCTTTTGCTTGTATGTGTGCATTTATTATAATTTTATTTTTACACAATTTAATTTCTCAAAATTCGTAGGTTAATATTTCACAAAATTCAATTTCATTACAATTGTATATATTAATTATATCTATATATTATGTGTTAATATTTTTTAAACTTATATTTACATGTATTTCTTAGTTTTGATTTTTTATTATTTCTCTAACCCGTCCATCTTCTTTGGTGGCGACATAGGAGAACAATGTAGAAGGGGAGACAATGTCGATGTGGAGTCGGGAGTCAAGCGACGACGTGAGTCGAAGGGTGAGTGGTGATAGCAATGCGAGTGTTAAGGCAAGTTGGGAATTTGTGAGGTTGGAGATTTTTTGCAAAGGGTGACATTGAAGATGGATTTTGAGGTAAGTGCAAGTTCAACAAAGGTCAAGGGAAGGGAGTCAGGAGTTGTAGGACGTAAGCGTTAAAATCTTTTGTGCACTCACGAGTCTAAAGGTTTGATATGGGCTGTGCGGTGCCTGGGGTAGATTTTTTGGGCCCAGGCACGGTCCATTGTCACAACCAACTTGGGTTGTGTTGGTCAACCGTGCCAACCCATTTTTATTTTATTAAATAATTAAAAAGTAATATAATATTAATATTATATATTTATATGATTATAATAAGTTTAATATAGATTATCTAAATATCTAATATGAGATTTCAAACCACCAAACTACATACAATTTATACAACTTAAAAAAATATCATTATGACATTATATTTATGAAAACATTACAAATGTTATTTTTGATACAATTAGAGATTAAAAAATTACAAATGTTATCATTTATATTATTAAAATTGAAGATTAAAAAATTTAAAATGAAAATTTACAATTTTTGAATTTTACATTTACAAATGAAAATTATCAGAAAATTCTTCCATGCAGTTATTTAGTTTTTGTTGGTCATGATGTTGAGTAATTGCCTAGAGGAAATTTCATCTGTCACCCTTGCGTATGCCTGTTGGAGGAGCAATTGCCACCACCAGGTCCACCCCCCCACGCTGGAGGAACAATTGCAGGCACCCATAGAATTGTTGATCTCCAGAGGAAAATCTGCCCATCAGTGACGGAAGTTCCGGTAGAGGAGCAATTGCCTAAAGGAAATTCCACCCATCATCGTAAAGTTTCGGTGGAGGAGCAATCACCTAGAGGAAAATCCATCTATCATCGATGGAAGTTCTACTAGAGGAGCAATCGCCTAGAGGAAATTTCATTTCCGCCTATCACCCCCACACCCACGGAATCATCTTTAGAGGAAATTCTGCCCATCAGCAACGAAAGTTCTGGCGGAGGAGCAATCACCTAGAGGAAATTCCACCCATCATTGACGAAACTTCCGATGGAGGAGCAATTGCCTAGAGGAAATTTTGCCTGTCACACCCTCCCTGTGGAGCAATCGCCCCAAGGAAATTCCTTTTCGGCTCATCGCCGCGTTGGGGAGGAGCAATTACCTGCCCCCCCCCCACAACACGCACGTTCGCTCCATCGGACCATGGTCCCCTTGGTTCCCCTCCCTATGTTGCCTCTCCTAGTCTAGCGTGGCAGATTATGCCATTCGTGTTGTGTCGTGTTACATTTGACAATCGTGTTGTGTTGGTACGGCACAAAACTCCCAAAGCTTGGCCTAAGCATGGCCCAGTTGAAACCTTTATGCGAGTCTAGCGAAGGTCGGGAAAGATCAGACAAGACACATGAGGTTAGGAGAGTGTATTGTAACGAAATTTCTATTGACTACTGAGATTTTCCTAACCCAAGGGATAAGAAATGGTAAAAAATATGTGTTTATGGTGATGAAAAATTTTAATTTTTTTCACATTTTTTGGGATGTACAAATGCCTGAAAATTTAATTTATTTTTTTCAATTCTCCTTTTTTGGGTTTTCTAAGGGGCACAAAGCCCCCTTACTTATGATCAAAAGGGAAATTATCTGCAAAGATATTAAATGATATTCCATATTGTGGTGGGTTCATTATAAGTTTAACATAAATAAAAATGCTTTGCTTTTGCTTTCAAGCTACTAATCTTGAGTGTATATTTGCTGATTACAGTGGTCAAACCTCAATTTTAGCGGGTGTGATGCATGCTGGTTATTTTTGAAGATGCATATTGTCAGATCCCATGCTGAGGTTGGTTTTGAATTTGGTGAATGTTTTTTTTGTTTAGTTGCTAATAAATTCTCAATGAGATTTCAACTTCAAATGGTTGGTTCACTCTCGTTAGCATACTTGTACCAAGAAAATTGATCATCATTTTCTACTGCCTTTATTGCCTTGTGAGGGATCATATGACTCATATTTGTTGCATTTTTTTTTCGTCAGACAATACAAACTGACTTAAAAAAGCTTGGGCGTAAGATTGAACATCACGAAGGAAACCTGACATTTTTGAACGTGCAATCAAGAAATATAGAAAAGTCAATTCATAGCCTTCAAGGTTAGTTATTGAAGGTAGAAGATTTTCACAAGAAATACATATATATTTAACATTGTATTTTGTGGGTTGTATTATATTTTTACTTCTCATGAATGATGACTTTTGGAATGTTTCTGAATTGCCAAAGTTGATATTTTGATTTTTCTCAAGTTCATTCATTAGATACACAAAAGACGGCAAAGATGAGAAAATTTCAAGCTAACAAACTTTATTTAGAATTTTTTATTTAGATTTCAACTTGTAGCTAATAGTTTCATTTATTACTTAAAGTTTATCAATCTATTAAATTAATTTTTTCTTTTGTGTTGGTGTCGATGTTATAGTAGTGTTTTATCAAAGTTGTGTGTTTTTATGAAATTTGATGTTTTAGAATACTCTAGTAACAATCCGCACTAGATTTCTTTTATTGGATGATTAATGATGATTGTATCAATATTTGTAGCAGTATGTGTAAGTTTTTTAGTATGTGTAGGTATTCATATGTTGACTAAGTCTAATGATGTCAGTAACAGAATAGTATGTACACATTTTAAAGTATGGTTTATTAAGGTTTGATTATTTTGCTTGCTTGTACAACATTATTATTATTATTTCTAGGTAATGTCTGTTTGTTATGTATCTCTTTATTTAGTTTGTTTATGTATGAGTTTATTGTAAGCTAGATGATCCAACTTAAGGGGAGAATTAAAGCAAATAACGTCTTAGAGATTTAGGTTTGTGTGGGTTTAACCCCATATTATTAAGTGTGTTTTGCTATGGTTGTGTAGCCTCTAATATATAAAAGCCTTATTTGCTAATGAATGATATAAAACTTCCACCTATTCTCTTATGTTTCAACAATATCCAATTATCTTAAAGTTGATGTGGACATCTTTATTTGAGCAAGGATTACAAATGAGTTCATTTTCTTCTTAACAATCATCCAATAGATAAAGCTTTTTACAATTTAGACGTTTACTCAATTGAATCTTTGTTAGATTGTTTCATTTCAAAATGTGGGATCTGTGGAAGGTTAAGGCTTTGGAATTCCTTTGCTTTCCATTAAAATAAAGTAGCTTTCTAGACCATGCTTGATGTTTTGTAGGTTTATACCTTTCAGTGCATTTTTTGTTTATGGAGTCTATTCTATACTCTTCTGTAAATTGAATTATAAATGATTCAGTTGAAGAATGCCACTACATATTTCCATAATAGATTTGATGTTGAAGGTATTAAATCCAAGTAATGATGTGTTGTAAGTGGGTTTAGTTTTACATTGTTCAAGGTATATTTGTTATTTTTATATAGCCTCTACATATATTGACCTTATTGCTTATGAATGAATGTATTCAACTTTCACTTATTCTTTTGTATTTTAACATGAGGTTTTGTGAGTCTAAGAGTATGCAAGATTAAGGTAGGGAGGAGGGAAACCTAGCTGGCCCTCCTCTCAATCATTTGATGCCTTTCCCTCTTTGTTAGTTCTACCTTTTTCTCCTCCCTTATACTTCCCTTGCGTAGAGTTCTCTATCTCTCCTTTAGAACACCACTTGTTCCTTGATCAAGATCTCTCCTTAGCTTCATATAAATAGCATTGATCAAGATCAAAATTGTTTAAGAGATTTTGGATGGTTTTGTGCTCCACCTATATCTGCTAGTGCTGCTGCCGTTTGTCTCTCCTCTTGGGTGAAAATGTTGTCTGTTCCCTAGTCCTCTTGCAAGGAGATCATCACCTCCCTTTCCTTTGCCATCAGCTAGAATTTCACCTTTGACCTCCTTCACTCCACTTGCCTTAGCCCCTAAGCTCTAGGACACCATCCTCACAAGTGTCTACATTGATCTCAAGTTCATTGACCCTAAGGTTGCCACCATTGCTATTTTCATCCTCTTTGCAACCCTCCTTACTCGCTTCTAGAAGTTCTGTTGTTGCTTGTACCTAATAGGGTTGTAGATGGAGGATGATGAGAGAAGAAAAAAAGGAAAGAAGGAGAGAGAACAATGATAAAAAAAAGGAGAGGGAGCAAAGAAAAAGGATGTAAGGGTGTGTGGGTTTAATAAAAGGGGAAAAAGGCAAGAAAAGAATAATTGAGGAGGCGAGATAAAAATAAAAAACTGTGAAAATGAAAAAAGGAAAAAAAAGAGAAGGTGGTGAGAAAAAAAGAAAGAAAAATGTTTAATACTCTATTATCAATTTCTATATAATTAATTGTATTTTTCTCGATGTTGTAGTAATGTTGTTTTGTTAAAGTTGTTGGATCGTGATTTCATTAGAAGGTGGTGAATAGTGACTTAATTAAGTTAAAAATAGTTAATTGAATAAATCGTTGAACCTTAAAAACACAAATAATTGATGGAAAATTGCAACCACAAAGAGACAGAAATTTTGTAATGGTTCACCCAAACTAGGGTTAATTCACTTCTCAAGATATTAACCTTGAGATTTTTACCATCTTCCAATGTTTTATAAGTTCACACATCAACTTTCTCAATTGTGACAAGACACCAATCTTGTCCAATGTAAAGCAACGACCTTACACCCTCACCACAACTCAGTGAGTCGAGCTCTCAATCCTTAAACTCAAAATTTACAGTGAAAGCACAATCGAGAGAAACCTTACAGAGAATTTTTCAGAAAAAATCACAAAGCTTCTCACACAGAAAGACAGAAAAAAATCAAAAGAACAAATCGTACATTGAGCTCGTCTTTCTTCCTCCCATTGCATCTTCATTTAAATTATTTTTTCTCTTCAACACTTTTGGCAATTAATCTTCTATCAAAAATCTCAGTTTTGATTTTGATCTTCCTTTAATTTTGCAGCCCTGTTTGAATTCTTTTTAAGTTTGTAACTTTTTTTTTAAAAATTCGTTTCAATAATAGTTGTACTTGCAAGAGACAATACTAATTTTGCAAATAATATATTATTTCCTTAATTGTCTGTTAGAGATAAAATTATCAGTTTACCTACTGATAGCATCGGTTTAATTGATGAAGTCTTTGGTTTTTCTGAAATTTATTAAATTCAAACATTTTGTAGTGCTGCTGACATCACTAGGAAACTACATATAATATTGGGTTAATAGTTTAAACTTGTTGGGTTAACCAACAAAATTCATGGTATGTTCGATGGCAATTAATCTTTGGTCTGTAACCTGTTGACATCACTGAAGATAAATATATATTAAATTGTATAAGTGAAGTCTAAATGGATTACCTGTTTAGTGCAACAGGATAATCGTCTCAATAAAAGAAAAAAATGATATACGTAAGAATTTTTAACCATGACTTCAAGGCATTTTCGGATATACTTAAGGATATCTTTAGATATACCAAAATACAAAATAGTATAGTTGAGTTTATCGATAGACCTAATGGTATAATCGTTGGATACGATGGTTTATCTGACAGAAAAAGCATAGCAACATAATTAAAATATTCATTAAATAAAGTTATTATATTAAAATTATTTTTACTAAGATATAATATTTGGAATAACCAGACTATTTTGGGTTTACCGATATTTCTATTGGTTTATCTGAACTGTTAACGTTTTAACTGAACAGTATACACGACTAAACAGTTTGTCCGAACATAGTCTCAATTTACCTGTTAATAGCCACCATCGTAACCTGTTAAAATCAGTTGAAATATCAATAGAAATTATACTAAGACATAACATACTAATATTTTCATCATCAAAACCAATCAAGGTATTAACGATAGTTGTGTTTTCTACAAGATATCTTTTATAGAATGATTGATGATAGTTGTATTAGTATTTGTAGGAGCATATTTGTGTAAGTTTTTAAGTATGTGTAGGTATTTGTATGTTGACTGAGTTTAATAATGTCAATAACAAAATAGTGTGTACGCCTATTAGTGTGTAGTTAACTAAAGTTTGAATATTTTTCTTGCTTGTATAACATTACTAATATTTTTAATTAATGTTTGTTTGTTATGTATTCCTTTATTTAATTTGTTTACGTGTCTATTATAAATTGGATATTCCAACTTGAGGGAGAGTGTTAAGTCTAAAAATGAATGGATTCTTATATAGATTCAATTAATGTTGTGTTGTAAGTGAGTGTAGTCTCACAATTCTAATGGTGTATTTGTTATCTTTATGCAACTTTTATGTATAGAGACATTCTTGCTTATATATGAATATACGTAACTTCTACCTATTCTCTTGTGTTTTAAGAAAAGGTTATAGTCTAGGAATAAATGATTCCTTGTATGGATCCAATTAATGTAGTGTTGTAAGAGGCCTTATTGCTTATGAATGAATATATCCAACTTCCACTTATTCTCTTTTGTTTTAATAGAAGGTTATAACACGAGAGAGAGTTTATGATTAAATAAAAGAGCTTCGTTATCTACCAAAAATAGAAGCAGTCAGGGAGTCTGCATGAGTATGGATTGCATGTCATTTATAATCCTTGAGATCAGACCATTTTTGTCCTAGTCACTAAAACTAGCATATTAGCCCTTTCAATTTTCATTGATGATTGAAAGTTCATAATTCATATATGCAGCAACAAATGAGAAATAAATCATGACAATGATTTCATTGTTTTCCTTTAAAATGTGTTTTTATTCAGATATCATTGAAGAGTATCATTCTTCAAGTAGAGGTCATGATGAAAGTCAAATGGCAATTCAGCAGAAGAGCGAGCAGCATACCCTTGATCAGATTCTAAAGCAGGAAAAGTCAGCAGCTGGAATCATTTACAAGCTTATAGTCCATCATGGTGCAGAAGTATCAAGTTCATTCCTAATGAAAGATGTGGTTGGTGTAGTTGCAACTCTTGGGAAAGTTCAAGATGAAAACCTCAGCAGGTTTGCAACTTGTTGAAATCTATTGTGTTTATTGTATTAGCGGATAATGCTTGCTGAGCTATCTTTTAGGCATGGACAGGCTTTTGTCAGAATACGTGGGACCAGAAATCATGCTTGCAGTTGTTTGTAAGACATATGAGGGTGTTAGGGCACTTGAAGAATATTACAAGGATGACATCATCAATGGTGCATCTGGTCTTCGTGGGTCAGGGCATTTGATTGGTCAATCCCTTGATGACAGATTCCATGTTATATGCTTAGAAAATTTGAGGTAACCTATTTTAGTGTCTGACACAGTGATATGAACCTAAAATAAAGATCTATTATTTTTTCGGGATTAGTATCTTTTTCTATTCATATGACAAAGTGAACCTAACCGTTGGTTATGTAATTTATGCAGACCTTATACTGGAGAGATTGTTGTTGGGGATTCACAGAGGAGACTTGCACTGTTAAATCCAAGATTACCTAGTGGAGATCGTCCAGTTGGCTTTTTAGGATTTGCTGTGAACATGATAAATGTGGACGACATGTATTTATCCTGTTTCTTGGCAAATGGCCATGGACTTAGAGAGTCACTCTTCTATTCCTTATTTTCCAGTTTGCAAGTGTACAGAACAAGGTCAGAGATGCAGCTTGCCCTGCCTTATATCAGTGGTGGTGCCATCTCATTGGATGGGGGAATCATTAGGGGCGCTGGCATATTTTCTCTGGGCAGGAAGTACTAACTTGTTGATACTTAGATGATATACGATGCTTATTTAAATTTACTTCTCTATTTATAGATTTTTATTCAGCAATATTTTATTATTTTATTTTACATTTGCCCCCACCATTTTTTGCCTGTTCATACTTGTCAGTGGTTACTTAGTTGTGATAACCTCCTTGGCATTTAATGCTATGGAAAAGAAGAATTAGGGAGAAATATTTGTTAGCATGAAAGAGCACTATATAGAGAATGAGTAATGGAACCCTAATGCGGTTAGATATCCATTTTCTCATTTATTTATTGACCTATATATGACTCTTACGTTCTCTATCAAGTTGGAACATATATAATTCTATTATGTTCAGCTTATTACACAAGGTTTTAAACATATTAATACCCAAGTCTTTAGTGAAAATATTTGGAAGTTATTTTGAGGACTGGATATGAGTAGTAGTTAAGTCCTTCATCACCATGCCGTGAATGTAATGATAATCAATTTCAATGTGTTTGGTACACTGATGGAATGCAAGATTGTTGGTTATGAATGTTGTAGCTTAATTGTCATAATACATCAACATAAGAGTTTTATAAAACTAAGCTCCTATAGAAGTGACTTAAGTGACATCATTTGACAAAGCTTGGACCATGGATTGGTATTCTACTTCAACACTAGATTTGAAGATCATGTTTTGTTTCTTATTTGTTAAGTGACTAGATTTCTACCAATGTAGGTAAAAAACTTAACTTCCTATATTCTCTTTCACATGTCTAATTGGAATTGGAGTATACCTTGATCATTAAGTGTCATGCCTCCCATGTATGAGGCCTCTTCTTGGTGCATTTTCAGTATAAGCACCCAAAGAGCTCTCACTTAATGAATTCTTCTAGGTTCATGCATGAATTGGCTGATAAGGTTGACAATGTAGGCTATGTTTGGTGTTATAACTATCATGTAGATTGATTTCCCAATCAATCTTTTATACCGCTCTTGGATTCTTTAGTAGTTGTGGCAAGTTGTTCCAAAAAGCGGAATTTGGCTCTATTAGAGTACCCTTGCAATAAGTTAAGTGTGTATTTCCTTTATGTCAATGCTATTATCTCTTTAGGGTATGCAAATTTAATGTTTAGAAAGTATTTAGGTTTTCTCATATCCTTTGTTATAAATTTTCACTTTAAGTATTCCTTGGTGTTGAAAATAGTTGCAAATCACCATCAATCAACAAAATATTATTTATATATTATACCAAAATAATATAACTCTCATTTGTCTTCTTATAAAACATAGAATGGTCTACTAAACATCGATGAAAACCTCAAATCTATCACAACATTGTTGAATTTTTCAAATCATGCTTGTGAACTTGTTAAGTTGACATGACTCGCAATCAAAATGGGAAATAGAAACCCAAGGTAGAGCTTATCTAAGCTTCTCATATGATGGGTGACCTATCTGGTAGTGCCACAAGATAGATAGGTCTATTGTCAAAACACTTGTTTGCAATCCACTAGTTTCTTTGGCATGAATGAGTAGGTACACCCTGTCATTTTGCTTATGTCCCAAACCTATCCTCTTTCTTGTTTGCAAATCTTAAAAGGTGTAATGAAAAGGCAAAATGGTTACACAACATTGCAATTGATTTGTAATAGCACTAATTGATGATAGGTTTATGAAAATTTCAAAATCATGTAGGTCCTTGTCAAACCTAATTTGAGAAGAGGCTTAAACCACCCCTTGGGTAGAAATAGAATGACCATTAACAATGATAAAAATGGACATGTCAAAAAGATTGGAGAGATGCTCAAAAAGGGTAGGTGTACTTGACATATGAGACGAGGTTTGAGATTCTATAATCTTGGACTTATCACTAGAAGCAAGAAAAGTGGCATTAATGCTAATACCTAGAGGAGCTGAAACACAAGCACTTAGGGCCATGGAATTGGTAGCCTTTGACTTAAGGAATCACTTGTAATCAACTTGTGAAACGGTCACTATTGGAGTAGTAATAACAATGGTGGTATGAGTAGCAAGTTGGTGGGACATTGGTCCCTTGTGGCTTGTCAAACTTTTTCCAACATTTTTATGAGTGTTGTCCAAGTTTCCCACAATGTTGTGACCCTCACGATTGCCACATCCATGTGATGATGAGGCCACAAAGGTAGACCGATTTGTAACAATAAGTGATGATCTTGTAGATATTTGCATGTTTCTAGCAAATTTCTCCTCCAGATATGACATTTTGTCTACTCCCAAAACTTGGTCCCTTATCTAAGTTGAGATGTCAGGATTCAGATTAGCTAGGTGGGTTGCTATTGCTAGCTCCTGATATTAACACATCTTGGAAATGTTAGTGGTGGGGGCTTATAAATGTTGAGTTCATCAATTAGGTCACGTAATGTGCTACAGTATTTTTGATATGTCTACTCCCCTTGCTTTAGATTGAAGATATGTTCATACAGTTGAACGGTTTTAGAGATTTTTCTCATGTCCGTAGTTCCTTTAAGGTTGTCTCGTATTTTTTTGGCAGGGTGCATCATGGTGATCCTTAGAGCTACAGCAAGGTCAAAGTTGGATAATATCCAATATATAATGACCTCATTTGCCGGTGGACCAATCTACATATGTAGAGTCTCTGGCATTAAGGGATCTAATTCATCTTGTTCAACTTTTTTGAGACCTTGGTTAGCTTTTGATGAGAGGCTTGTAGGAATCCATGTGAAAAACTGCTGAAAACACTGCAACTGCAGAATGAATGCTCTGGAAGGCACTGAAAAACTGCTGAAAAAACATGTATCCACTGCTGGAATTGTGGAAAACTATGAGAAACGTGAAGAAGGACAACAACACAACATTTTGGATAACCACACGTACGATATAGAGGCACAACAATGTGTGGAAGACACTAATCCACTCGCACTAGTCAAAAAACAAGGTTGATAGCCTACCACATGCAGGTGATTGTCATGCACAGCTGCCCATCACACAAAAGTTGGAGGAAAAACCTGGAAGGTCAATCCAGGGGATGGGCAAGATTCAGGGTTTGAAAAGGGTTGAAATTAGTGATTTCAGCTAGTCCTAGGGTGGTGTCAACTGTGGTAGTGGTGATGGTTGTTGGTGGCAACGTTGGTGGGCTGAAAGCCTACGGTCTTCCCTTGAGCTTTGGTTCCATGTTAGATGAAAGGGAGAAATGACATTAAACCCTAAAATGGAGAGATATAAGAGTTTACGTTGTGAGTATATGGATATCTTCTAAATGAATATCTGTTTACTATCTACAAATCCTGAAAATTATATAAAAGGGAAAAAGCTGACAATACATTAATTGATTGGTGATTGTACTAATTGAAAGCAAATTGATTAGAAAGCCAATACATAAAGAACTTTGTCTAGTTTGATTTGAGACAAGGATTAAATGGTACTTTCCCTAGAAACAGAACATGAATGACCATTGATAATGGTGATAGACTCTAGTAGCCTAGTAAAGTGAGTGAAAAAGTCAAGCGTTCCTATCATGTGCAAGGAAGATTTAGAGTTTATAATCTAGAAGCACTCCCCAATAACTACCATAACACTATTCGTACCTAAAGTAGAAGCACAAACAACGGTGGTAGATGATTCAATGACCTAAAGTTGCAAGAACCACTTATAGTCAGTTTGAGATGTTGTAACTATTAGAACACTAGTAAAGACAATTATGTTAGTATTTGGTACTACTTTAGTGGTGGGGGTCTTTGTGATAACCTGTGCCTAGCCTAGTTTTCCAAGCTTTTCCTAGAATCACTCAAATTTGTGGTTTGTACGACCATGGTGCTCACATGTTGTACATCCTGTGCCATCCATATGACCTCCATGACCTTTTCCATCTCTTGAGCCATGGTAACCTCAAGTAGTACTATGGCAGAGTGATCTCTCCTATATGTGTGTTAGTCTCCAAATCTAGACAATGACAACCTCTAGTGGTACGATAGCAAAGTGATCTCCTATATGTGTTATATTGGAGATCTAAATTACTCATGCAAAGTTAGTCTCCAAATTCGGAGAAATGTTGGCTCCAAGTATCTACCTATGAACTCAGGATGGTTGCTTCAAAGTCAGACTCAATAGGTAGGCAGCAACAGCAGGCTCGCCCTAGTATTGTCTTGTGGTTGTTGCATCTGAAGTCTATAGTTGATAAATCTCCAGCTCCTCTATTAGGGTGCGTAGTGTTTTGCTCTGTGGATCCATCTTCCATGTGTAGTGTGAAAATTTGTTCGTATCTTGCAAACACTTGAGAGATTATTTTCATGCCTATATATTTGTTTGAATGTGTCCCAAATCTTCATCATAGGTTGTAGCATCATAAATCCTTTGGGAACACTTGGATCCATGCTATTCACTAGAGTCAATAGCATACCAATCATCATATTACACTGCCCTTTATGATTGGATGCAACTTTGTAAGGTGTTTTACTTTTTGATGAGTAGCAATAAAGGTTTGTAAGTAAGTTCTAGGACCAAACAAAGCAGGTAGTTTTTTCTATTAAGGTACCATTTGTGTGCGTAGAAATAACAAAAAAGGAAATGATAGGAAATTGTGGGAAGTAGAAATGGTAAGAAAGTACAGAATTATTGGTGTTTAAGGATGTGTAAGAAATTGGTAGAATTTGAAATTCAAATGCTTATGTAGACATAGAAATTGATGGGAATTTAATTAATGAAATTAGTGTAAATTTGTATTAAGTTAATATATTAAGTAAAAACGTTAATTACCTTATAGAAAAATAATTTTTTTAATAATATTTTTAATTTTTTTTTTAATAATTACTTAATGACTATCAGAATTTAGTAAAAGCAAACTGTAATTAATCATGGTAAAGATATGAAAACATAGATAATGTTCAAACGTGAATTAAACATGGTTAAGGACGACATTGTTCAAAGTTTTCCTACAAAATATAAATATATTTGTTTTATCCTTTTTCCTGCATTTTATCAGCAATCTCTTTCCACATTTTATCAACAATCATAACATTGTTCAGATAGTATAATTTTTCAAAACTTTAACTTTTATCATTTATTTAAAGTATAAACTTATTTGGAACTTAATATTTAATTGTATTTATACTTCATATTTTTTATTATCTTTCAACTATATATTTTGATGTTATTTACGGTTTAATAAAGTTAAGAACATGCATAATCATGTTAGAGATATGTAAATACATAAATATATATTACTGAAAAACACACGTGAAATATATATAAAAACATATGTCAACATTTTTATCTACTTTGTGGCAAATCCACATCTGATTATACTTTTAAGCTTAGTTTTCCATTATTACTTATTTAAAGTATAAAACTTGTTTGGAACTTAATATTTAGTTGTATTTATACTTCATATTTTTTGTTATCTTTCAACTATATATTTTGATGTTATTTAGGGATTAATAATGTTAACAACATGCATAATTATATTAGAGTTATGCAAATACATAAATATATATTACTGAAAAACACACGTGAAATATATATAAAAACATATGCCAACATTTGTATCTAATTCTTTGTGACGAATCCACATCTGATTATATTGTTAAGCTTAGTTTTCATTATGCAAAATTTCAAAGAAATTTGTTATAACCACAAATATTTATATTGAAAGGATGCAAAAATTCCTCATGCTGGTTTTCCAGTTGAATTATAGACATGCTTCAGATATAGGGTCAAAATGTGGTGTTTCTTGGTTTTTATTTTTACTTTTTTATCAATCCGTCTTAAATAACATTGATGGAAATGAAATTACAAGTTCTTTTGAATCTATTACTCTTCAAGCTTTTGTATATGTGAAAACTGTCCCATTGATCAAATTTAACATTTTTTCAGGAAAGATGTGGAGGTAAAATTTCCAATATCTGCTACATCGGATCTACCTCCAAATATAATTAGTGCAAAAGCACAAGTTCGACTAATGAAATGGAAAAGAGAGAGACTTCTGGAGGAAATGCAACGAGAAGGTGCTTTACTAACAGAAGTAAAAATGTTGTTTGACAAGAAGAAACAAGATTTTTTGAAGGTTGTGGTGGAAACAAGACAATATACGGAACAGGTAATGACAAAGCCTTGATTTTCCATACAATAAACCTTCATTTCAACTTTTTTGCAAAAGTGCATAATTCAAAAAAAGGCAAAAGGTTGGGTTCTCTTTAATTGGCTGTAATGTTCATTTGCAGAAGTACATAGGCTCTAGTAGGCAGTAGAAAATTTTCTTGATAATTCAATTTTAGGAAGAATTGAAGGATTTCCTTTGAAGAAATAAAAACAAGAAGGATAAAAAGGAAAAAGATGTCATCATATTTGTAGAGCAAATTCTAGACAACACATTGGAACATTTAATGATGGTGTCCTCTAGAGGGAGCAAGGTGGTGCTGGTGGTGGATAAACTTCAGGGAAACCTGTGAAATACCTCTAACTGATCATGGTGGATATGGAAGTGGAAGGATATCTCAAATAGTCATGCTTTACGGATGAATTGTATCTTTCTGGGCAGTGTGGTTGATGGCAAGATAGTTGGGTTGGGTATCAAACACAGCAACAAGGGCGGGTGGAATAGTGTGTTTTAAATAGTGTGGTTGATGGCAAGATAGTTGGGTTGGGTGTCAAACACCGCAACAAGGGCGGGTGGAACAGTGTGTTTTAAATGCTTTGAAAACGGCCACTGGCAAGTGGATTGCTGGAATCGATGGGCATGCCAATGGTGCAGGAGGTGGGCCATATAAAAAAGCTCAATGCAGGGAGGTGAGAAGGGTGGAACTTTTGATTCCAATGAACATTTTTTTTTTTTATTATCTAATACCCTTTACTTTTAGTTCAACTTTAATTATGTTTGTTATCTAATAATATCTTTACTTTTATGTTTGGATGTTATTTTTTGGTGTTACGATAATGGGATGCAAATTTTATGAAAGCAATTGTATTTTCTTGTATGAGTTAATTTAAATCACTTGTGTTAAAACTTTACCGACTTGTACTGGTACTTGTGAAATTTTATTTAAATGTTCGTACTTTAGAGGTATTTATACTACAATTTGACAAATTTTGTTTACGTTTCATAAAATTCCTCATTTTCTTAACTTTTTGTGATGTACACAAATAAGTTATTTTTTTCTAACTTTTTTGACTTGCTATTACCATTTCCTTTTAGACTTTACGAAGTTTCTTGACGTTTTGTTGTGTATAGACACTTTCATCAGATTGATAATTATAAAAATTGATACATGTCACCAAATTTTTTGTGATTTGTATTGATATGGTAAACCATGGTGTTACCATGAAGTGTTTGTTTACTTAGTCAAAAATTGTTTGAGTTGATCCATATAAATATGTAGGGCCTTGTAGACCCCCATGTTCAGCACCCATCTGGTTGTCGGGTAAAACACACGGCAACAAACTGGAAAGCCGGTACATCTTCCTGGCTGTTGGTTCCTCGGCTCTCCCCCAGGTAAGGACTCCCTTTCGTCCCTTAAATGAACTCGGTTGAAGAACACAGCTGTCGGCCCACAGGTAGCCGGTAGCACGCCTACCGCTCGCCTAAGTAGTGTAGATTAGTCGGTAGTTCCGTCGCTAGGACGGAACTCCTGCCAGCACTTGGTGACTTTCCATGATAGTTTTGTCGCCCTCCCTTTCGGGGCCAACTCGGGAGGAACTATCCATCCCAAGCCTCCGACAACAGGCAACAATGGGAGTAATAACTGCGGCTTCCGGTGGAATGACACCGGTAGGCCAGCTCCCATTGCAGTGGTGGGAGTTGCGCCCTTGCCATACTAGCCGTAGCAAGTATATGCTCCGACCCAGGAGTACCAGTCGCCAGCCATCATCCCGATTTAGCAAACGGTTTACGTGGCCAGGTCGGCCTAAATCAACAGCCGTGGAGGCCTAGGGCTCCACCAGTAGCAGGCGTCTGCCCCAGGATCTTCTCGCCGAAGGAACTAAGGGTAGAACGGGGGCCAAACTGGCGCTAACTAATAGCACCCCACCTAGCAGCAGTCGCGGCGACAATGCCAGCCACCTGCGCAGGCACAACAGCCACACACCACTGAGTACATGCTGTTCTTGGAGCCACTGAGCTAGGTGTTCCGCAAGGCGCAAACGTTGCTCACACTCTCCCCGGTCAGGCCACCCCTGACCATACTTTCCCAATGGTACAACCCACAATAGTACTGCGAGTACCACCGGTCAGCTGGCCACGCGACCGACCATTGCAAGATGCTCGGGCAGGCCATCCCGCACCTCATCGACTAGGGAACGATCGAGCTTTAACAGCCACCCACGTCTCTTGAGCCGAGCTAGCAGACTTTCCTGAACCATGGGGAGGACTCTCAAGTGAACATGATCCTCCTGGATTCTAGGAACAAGAGGCGGCATCCGTTTGAGTCTATTTGGATGATGTAGCTGGTGTTTGTGTCTTTGACCGGACAGGGACAGAGGACAAGGTTGTCCCTTCCCTCCACATAGCAGTTGGAGACCAGACTCATCTGGCGGAACTCGATCGACCTCATTCGTTCGGCCAGCAACTTGCCGACGCTCAAGGTGCTCCAGTCATTGTACCGATAGCTCCACTCCTCCGTCCTCACTGTCCACAACAACATGAGGAGAAGGTCTTCACGACCCACGGCACAACAAGGGCCACCTTCGACCTTTGGAAGGCCCTTCGTTTGGGTGGTGCCCATGGCCACCTTGGCGAGCCATGCGACGAGGCAGCATGACGATATCTACTGCCTTCCTCCAAGTATAAGGGGTCAACAGAATGCCCCTCCTTAGGCGAGGTCGGAGGACCAGGAGGGAGGGAGACCGACAACCAGGGTTTGAAGATGACCTGACATACTTGGGGCGAATCAAGATAAAGGGAGGATTTGTTCCTCAAACGTCTACCTCAGGGGGAATGGCGGGATTTCGATAAAATTCGACGGAAGTTCGGAGTATCCATCCGTCGATCTGCTAAGTCATTGGCCTTGCGTATGTTGCTCTTATGTGGCGATTTAGGCTGAATGACGTCTTCTTCACCGCGACTCCTGTGGCCTCTTTCTTCCTTGCTATGACGCCTCCTTCCTCGAACAAAATCATGGCTGAAGGTAGCAAGCATGCTTCCTGGACTGAAGGGGAGTGCGACTACGGGATCGAAGCCGCGGGTGCAGCTTGCCAACAACACATGAGGGGGGGCTAATATCATTTCCTATTCAGATCTTTATCTTCCATTTTTTAAAGAAAAAAAAAAAAAAAACAGAAGGAAGAAAAAAAAGAAAGAGAAAGAAAAGAAGAAGAAAAGTCAATGGCTCACATTCTTATTTATGTCTAAAAAAAAAAAAAGAGAAAGAAAAGAAGAAGAAGAAAAGTCAACGGCTCACATTCTTCTTTACGTCTACAAAAAAAGAAAAGAGACAAAAAAAGAAAAGAAAAACTACTTGTTGCTAAGTCTTGAAAATTAATAGACTCCTGTTTAGGGGAATGGTAGATTTTAGGATTCTGCCAGCTATTGGCAGTTCTATGCCCGGTTTGTTGCGATTGATCAAACACTCCCCTCTTTTTAGGACTTACAACCCATTGAAGTCTGCCATGGTGCCAGAATCCATTTGCCGACACCCATGTCTTTTGTTTTCTCATGATTTAAATGAATATATCTAAATATTTTTGGTTTGATACTATCCATATAGCAACCTATATAATTAATTGAATATCATCTATAGTTTTATTTGGAGGTATTGCCCTTCATCACTTGTACCTAATGAAATTCTTTTTTATGATACACCCAATGTTTTTGGATGTGTTTACGTTGAGGATCACTCACTTGGATTAGACAAATTGACTTCTTGTTCTATGAAACGTCTTTGTTAGGTATCCTTGAGTGTAGGATAAAATCCTAGGGGAAACCACCGGCCATCACCTTCCACCATCCTTTTCCAACACCAAAACCCACCTCCACCGATCTTTTGCCACCGCCATGTGTTCTGCATTGCTCCTCAAGACTGGTGCCAGGGCTAACCCGTTTTCTGCCACCACACAGGCTCCTGGTCATTGGCGTCGCCATTGCACAGGGTGGTAAGGCCCATCTTCTTGCCTTCTTGCGGCCCCTTGAAGGTCATGATTTTTCCTCTGGATGGATCTATTTGGTCAAGTTGATCATGACTGCAAGAGAATCAATCGTTAAAAATCTCAATGGAACTTCAAAGAAATTAAATGGGAAAAACTATTTACTGGGATTGCAAAGTTTTCAAATCTTCGTTGGTATACATTTAAAGTGAAACATTTCAGTCACCTTTGAATGTAAAAGATATGAGGACTGATACATCGATGACTTGGCCATAGTTTCTTAGATGGATGATAGCATGGAGCCCAAGGTGGTTTGTGATGCATGATGGAAATTCAAAGGCATTATGCTAAAAGAGTGAGGTTTTTTTATGTTCCACAAAGGGGGTGATTTGTTTTTGATCTTGTAGGAGGAAAAAGTTAATCAATTATTTCTTGTTCCTTTTCAGTTATCTTTTTCATTACTATTTTCAATAGCTTATCTTTTTTTGGCATGTTTTGTTAATTCTTACATGAATTCTTTTTGTTACATTATCTCAATGTGCAAAGGTCTTTTGTGATCCAAAGTTGAGTGTATATAGACGGCGCCCTGGAAAAGCTTCTAATCACACATCCCTTGATTCTTCTCTTAATCATCAGGTGATCATCTCTACATTTGTTTGATTTTTATTGCCGAAAATGTTAAGCTTCAGAAGTTGTGGTTATGCTGAATCTCATAGATTATGAAGACTGTCAATTATCAAAGGTGCCACAAACTGGTTACTATGATAGCTGAACTCTGATTTCCCATGTATAAAATTGATGCATATGCTGAACAGAATGAAATGCAGGAATAGTTTGTGAAGAAATTCCATGCAGGTGTCATTATCTATACTATTATCATGTCAAGCCATAGCATGCCATGGATCAAGCTGATAATTTGTGAAGAAATTCCTTATATGCCCTTGTAACTTCATGACATCAATATACAATCACACGATAAAACTAAAGACTAAAAGAGTAACATTAATCTATTACAAATGGGAAGAATAACTAAATTCTCTTGAATGACTAAATCTAAGTAACTAATTCACGTTCATCACTTTTAAAAGGTCATTCATGGGTAAACGGAGATGCAACTAAAGGTTGCTGAGAATCTCATAGATGTATGAAAAGCAAAAAAAGAAGAGGATGCTTCACATACATTTCACTTAAAAAAAAGAAGATAATATTAATCTCAATTTTTATAAAAATTATGGTATTAAATTAAAATGTCTTTATAATTTCTTGATGTGCAATCTGCATGTTCCTTTTACTAGTAATATAAATTATCAAAGGCAACAATAGAGTCGAAAGGGATAATTCCCCCACCAATTATCATTAGAAAATATAGACGGGTATATATACCTGTTGTATTGTGTCTTGAATGATACTTATAATGTAATTAGTATAAGGGACATTTTGGTCTTTGTACCCTCATGGAATATACAAGTACTATATAAGTTTGGTTAAGGTTTTCCAAAGGGAGGTGTTGAGAGATTTGTAACCCTAGTCTCCACGAAAGAAGCTCCCTCCCTCTCTATCCGTGGACTAGCCCCTTGTTAGGGTGAACCACGTAAAATCCGTGTGTTCTTTTTGTGTGTGCATTTGGCGATCTTCTTCTCTTCCTTTCCTTTCTCATCGCTCACTCATTTATTCGATTTTCGCTGTTTCTTTGGTTACCACGCATAACAAGTGGTATCAGAGCTTGGTTGGAGGAAGTGGGGTTCGTTTTTGGAGTGAATGAATCCACGAAGCAGTCGCAAGCACCCTGGAATCGCTCGTGCACAGCCATCCACGCTCGGATTTGCCCGCACGAAGCCATCCACGCACGGATCCGCCCACGCGTAGTCGTCTGCACGCTTAGATCCACCTGCGCGTAGCTGTCCGCTCCCAGATCCGCTTGCCCGCAGCCGTCCGCGTGCTCAGATGCACCCACGCGCAGTCGTCCGCACCCAGATCCGCTTGCACGTAGCCGTCCGCACTTAGATCCGGCCAGCGCGCGCCTGCTTGGCCCTGACCAGTGTGCGTTCGCACGTGTCCAGGTCAGGTCAGTCTGCACGCGCCCTGAGCAGCGGCACCAGCGTGCATCTGTGTCCCGTTCAAGCCAGGTTAGTCCTTCCAATCGGGTGATTTGGGCTCGTTTTCATGCGTCCAGTCCAGTCCAGGCCAGGTCAGTCTTTCCAATCGGGTGATTTGGGCTCGTTTTCATGCGTCCAGTCCAAGCCAGGTCAGTCTTTCCAATTGGGTGATTTGGGCTCATTTTTTTGGGTTCAAATCGAGTAATTTGATCCGTTTGAGGTGGAGTTCCTTGACTTTGGCAAATTGGTGCTTTGATTGAGATTTTTTTTGTGACTGTGATCGTTACATTTTTTTTTTTGTTGAGACTGTCAGTATTGAAGTGGAGGTGTTGAGCAATTTTTTGAAATTGTAATTTGTTTGATCAAAGTTGTTGTGGTGTATTTTATATTTTTGAATATAATGTCAATGCTAGTAATAAAAGTTGATAAATTCAATGGAAAAAATAGCTTCAGTCTGTGGCAGATTAAAATGAAAGCTCTGCTTAAACAATAGGGCATTTGAGCTCCTTTAAATAAGGGGTCAAGTTTGGATGAAAAATCTACAGAGAATGAGCAATAGGAAGAAAAAGCTCATTCTACCATACTGTTATGTCTGTCAGATGAAATTATTATTGAAGTGGCTGATGAATCCACAGCTTTGATTTTGTGGAATAAGTTGGAGACTTTGTACATGACAAAGTCATTGACCAACAAGTTGTTGCTTAAACAGAGGTTGTTTTCATTGAAAATGAAGGAGGGAACACCCCTTAAGCATGACCTAGATCAGCTGAATACAATTCTTATGGAGTTGAGAAATATAGGCGTGACTGTTGAAGATGAGGATGTTGCTCTTATTTTACTTGTTTCACTTCCTTTGTCCTTTAAGAATTTTGTGCAGTCTTTTGTGGTTGGCAGAAATACAATCACATTGGAGGAAGTGAGGTCTAGTCTTCACTCCAGGGAGCTGAGACATATGGTTACGCATGGGAGCAATGACACAAGTGTTTCAGGCCTATTTGCTCACCACGGTGAGTCTAGAGGATGACAACAGAGAAACAATAGTAATAATAAATTCAAGGGAAGAAGCAAGTAGTCAAAAGATACTTGCAATTACTACAAGGAAAATGGACATTGGAAAGCAAACTGTTCCAAGCTAAAATCAAAAGGAACTGTTGCCGTAGCTGAAAAGGAAGATTCAGTATCAGAAGGTGATTTTTCACTTACAATTTCTTGCAGTGCATATTTAGATCATAGTTGGATATTAGACTCTGGTGTATCTCATCATATGACTCTAAACAAGGAGCTTTTCCACACGTATGAGCAGGTTGATGGTGGATAGGTAACATTGGCCAATGATGATGTTTGCATTAGAGCAGGTGTTGGTATAATCCGTTTCAAGATGTATGATGGTATTGTGAGTGACCAAGAAATATCTCAAGGCTCACTTTGTCTCTAAAGATATCAGAAAATTGTTTTACTTTTTAGAAATTCAATTTGCATATTTTAGAAGAAAGATGGTCCCATCACAAAGAAAGAGTATGCACTAAACTTGTTGCAAGAAGTTAGACTTATGTTGTGTACACCCGAGAGTACTCTGATAGAATAAAATCCACGAAATCCTTATTTTTGGGAACATGAGCCCAATTTGTTAGAAGATTCTGACTGGTACAAATGTTGCCTATGTAATGGAACTACTCTTTCAATTTATGCATGAGCCTAGAGTTGTTTACAAGAAAGGAACTATCAAGGTGCTTGCATAAGGATCTAGGAAAAGATTTGGTCTACTCAAGAGGCTTTTTCTGACTCAAGATATGTTGGAAATTGAGATCAGAAATCTACCTCTGCTAAGGATGTTTGTGATTGCAAGAGGGATTTAAGTCATTCGTGCCTTTAGTGTTTATAAAGTGAAGTGTGAACACATTAAGGGTTTTTTTATTCAGGTTCTACCCCTGGTTTAAGGCTTTAACCACTTAAACCAAGACCTTCTCAAGGTGTAAGAACATTACAAATAATATACATTTAAACACATAAGACTCAACAACTGATCTTCTATGATCTTTTTCTTCTTCTAGTTGTCCTTTGATTTTCTTGTATGATCTTCTTTAAATGATCTTTTTAGGCATGCTTCAACTTCTTTTTTTGAGCTTCTTTTATAATTTCCTCAAACTTCATTTTCCTGTAAATACTTGGATTACATTCATCAGAAATATTAAGTTTTGAGTCATCAAAATCTAGAGGGACATTTCTCTAACAAGGTTGTGGTGGAGACAACTGAAATTACAATTGGTGTATGTTGGGTAAGGTTATAGCAGGGTTATGGGATTTGGCTGGATAGTGTTTCTTCCATAAATCTGCAGATGCTCACATGTTGACTGATGGTTTCAATGGCTTGACAGAAGGTAAAACGGAATGTGATCAATAAGGGGTAGTTGCAAATGTGCAAATTTCATTCAAAGTAGCCATAGAAAGGGATTAGTATTGGATGATTGGGATAGTATGGAATTAAGGGAAATTAAAAGTAAAGTAGTTTCCTTTTTTGCTTTCTTAATGTCTATGCTTGTTTTGGAATAATATAGATATATATGGTACTCATTTTTGGATGTAGAAACTGTTAGGATTACTCTGGTGTGGAGACTGTTTAAGTCTTCACAAGTGTATATATCCTTATTGGGCCTATTGGGCCTGATAAGCCTTTGGGGTGATTTGTGCCTTAATGTTGTACTATAAATAAGTGCTGTAACCTTGTAACGTGGGTGTGTGAAAACTAGTGAAACCACCAGAAGACGTTCGTGGATTAGGCTTCAGCTGAACCACGTAAAACCTTGTGTTGTATTTACTTCTCCTTCTCTTCTGCCTCCTTCCCTAGTATCGAATCCCGCCTTTCTTTTTGGTTTAATCCCATCAAACTGGTATCAGAGCGTTAGGGTTTAAGAAAAAAGAGGGATTTCGTCCTGTTAGGGTTTGTGAACAGTAAACCCTGTTCGTGTGGGTACGAGCAGAGCCGTCCGACGTCGCTTCCAGAACCGTCCGACGACGTATCTAGGCCGTCCGACGCGAGGAGAGCGTCCTACGACATAGATCCGGGCCGTCTGACGCGAGGACGCGAGGAGAGCGTCCGACGACGCAGATCCAGGCCGTCCGACGCGAGGAGAGCGTCCGATGACGCAGATCCAGGCCGTCCGACGCGAGGAGAGCGTCCGACGACGCAGATCCAGAGCCGTTCGACGCCGGAACCGCAGATCCAGAGCCGCTCGACGTCGTGCGCGAGGAGGGTGACGCCGGAACCCCAGATCCAGAGTCGTCCGACGTCGGAACTGCAGATCCAGTTCCGTTCGACACGAGGAGAGCGTTCGACAACACAGATCCAGAGCCGTCCGACGCAAGGAAGCCGTCCGACGCCGCAGATCTAGGGCGGTCTGACGCCGTTAGAGCTGTTCGACACGAGCAGAGCCGTCCGACGCTACTTCCAGAGCCGTTCAACGCAGATCCAGAGCCGTCCGACGTCGGAACTGCAGATCCAGTTCAGTCCGACGCGAGGAGAGCCGTCCGACAACGCATCCAGAGCCATTCGACGCAGATCCAGGCCGTCTGACGCAAGGGAAACCGTCTGACGACCCAGATCCAATGGAACACGAGTTCCAGGAGAGCTCGTCGGGTTCTTTTTTTTTTCAGTGAGGAGTGATACAGTGGTGTCACTGAAGAGGAAAAAATGACAGACGACGGAAAGCTCAAAATTGAGAAGTTTGACGGTAATGACTTTGGGTACTGAAAAATGCAGATAGAGGACTACCTCTATCAAAGGAAGTTGCATGAGCCTCTGTTAGGAGAAAAACCTGCAGAAATGGAGCAAAAGACATGAGATTTGTTGGACAGACAGGCATTGGGTGTGGTCAGATTGTCATTGGCCAGAAATGTTGCTTTCAACATTGTCAAAGAGAAAACCACGGTAGATTTGATGAAAGCTCTTTCAGATATGTACGAGAAGCCGTCTGTTTCCCTCTGATGAGGAGGTTATTCAATCTGAAAATGTTAGAAGGTGGTTGCATGACAAATCACATCAATGAATTCAATGTCATCATATCTCAACTAAGTTCAGTTGAGATTAATTTTGATGATGAGGTCAAAGTCCTAATTTTGCTATCTTCTTTACCAGAAAGTTGGTCTGCAGTGGTAACTGGTTTTAGTAGTTCTCTAAGACACGAGAAACTGAAGCTAACAGATATCAGAGACCTGATTTTGAGTGAGGACATTCGGAGAAGGAACAACTCACAATCAAGTACTTCAGGAGCAGCCTTAAGTGCAGAATGCAGAGGAAGAAGTCAACAGAGAAATGGTGGTAGAAACTACTCAAAGTTCAGAGGGAAAAGCAAGGGTAGGAAGAACATTACCTGCTGGAACTATAATCAAAAAGGGCACTACAAGAATCAATGCAAGGCACCAAGAAGGGCGCAGAGCAATGATGGGGGAGCAGCAAATTCAGTATGTGAAGAAATTACAGATGCTCTAGCTTGTACTGCTGACAGGTCAGTTGAATCTTGGAGTCTAGATTCAGGCGCTTCATATCATTCCACAAATGTCAAAGGACTGCTGAGAAACTACAGGCTCATAGAAAAAAGGAAACTCTACCTGGCAAACAACAGTGAGCTAGATATTGTGGGAATTGGTGATGCTTACGTCAAAACCCACAATGATGGCATATGGAAGTTAGAGAATGTCAGACATGTCCCTGGTCTGGCAAAGAATCTGATCTCTACGAGTCAATTAGATAATGCAGTTATGTTTATCTCACATGAAGGTGAAAAGTGAAAGGTTTCCAAAGGAGCCATGGTAATTGCTAGAGGTAACAAAGTTGGTACCTTATATGTTATCCTTAGTGATGAATACTTGGCTAGTGTTGTTGATTCAGTGGGAGCAACAACATTATGGCACAGAAGATTGGGCCATATGAGCAAGAAAGGGATGGAAGTTATGGCAAAAAAGGGAAAATTTACAGGGATGAAATCTGTGGAGTTAGAATTCTGTGAAGAATGTGTACTTGGAAAGCAAAAGAAAGTAAGCTTCTCAAGAAACTCCAGGTTGCCAAAGACTCAGGTTGGAATTGGTACATACAGATGTGTGGGGACCAGCACTTATCAAATCCTTAGGAGGCTCAAGATATTATGTTACCTTCATTGATGACTGCACCAAAAAGGTATGGGTTTATTTCATCAAAAATAAGTCTGATGTATTTTCAGTATTTAAGAAATGGAAAACTAAGGTTGAAAATCAGACTAGTTTGAAGGTAAAATGTTTGAAGTCTGATAATGGTGGAGAATACACCAGTCATGACTTTAAAATGTTCTGGGAAGAACATGGAATCAGGTTAATTAGGACTGTTCCTGAGCATCCTCAGCAAAATGAAGTTGCAGAAAGGATGAACAGAACTTTGAATGAAAGAGCAAGGAGCATGAGGTTGCATGTTGGTTTTCCCAAAGAGTTTTGGGCAAATGCTGTTAGCACGACTGCTTACCTGATTAATAGAGGACCCTCAGTTCCTCTTGATTTGAAGATTCCAGAAGAAGTATGGTCTGGAAAGAAAATAAACGTTCACCATTTGAGAGTGTTTGGATGTGAAAGTTATGTTCACATCAGTAATAGTGCTAGGGACAAGTTAGATCCAAAGGCCAGAAAATGCTACTTCATAGGTTATGAAGGAGTAGAGCTTGGTTATCGTTTCTGGGATAACCAAAATAGAAGGATCTTGAGAGAGAAGGATGTAACATTCCATGAATAAGTGTTGTATAAACACAAAGTGGGAGCTGGTCAGGACATTACAAAAGATCAATCTCAAACCAGTTATGAGATTGAATTAGATGAAACTCCAACCAATGGAAGTGTTGATCAGGAGACAGGTGCCATTGAAGATGTCATTCTTGAAGAACATCCAGGAGAAGAGGTGGTCCCAGCATAGACAGTAAGGAGGTCAACTCGGGTCTCAAGACCTCCTGAAAGGTTCAATCAAGCATTTAACTATTTGCTATTGACTAAACATGGAGAGCCTGGACAGTTTGAAGAAGCAATTTAGGCTACTGATTCTAGCAAGTGAGAGTTTGCAATGCAAGAGGAGATGAATTCTCTTGAAAAGAATAGTACTTGGATCCTGACCAAGTTACCTAAGGACAAGAAAGCCCTTCAAAATAAATGGGTGTACAGAATCAAGGAAAATGCAGATGGAACCAAGAGATACAAGGTTAGACTGGTTGTCAAAGGCTTTCAGCAGAAAGAAGGAATTGATTAGACTGAGATATTCTCTCCTGTAATCAAAATGACAACTATTAGAATTATTCTCAGTCTGGTAGTCTTTCACAGTCTACATCTAGAGCAGATGGATGTGAGAACAACTTTTCTGCATGGTGATCTTGATGAGGAACTGTACATGGTGCAACCACAAGGTTTCAGTGTCCCTGGGAAAGAAGAACTTGTCTGCAGACTTCAGAAAAGTCTTTATGGCTTAAAGCAGGCACCTAGACAGTGGTACAGGAGGTTTGTCAGTTACATCTGTACTATTGGTTTCAGTAGATGTGAGATTGACTCATGTTGCTACTGGAAACAATTCAGTGACTCCTTGATCTTTCTGCTATTGTACGTTGATGATATGTTGATAGCTTGTAGTAACATCAACAGAATTAATAAATTGAAGCAACAGATATCAAAAGAATTTGATATGAAGGATTTGGGTTCAGCCAACCAAATCCTTGGAATGAGAATCAAGAGAGATTTGAATGAAGGTACCTTGGTATTGTCTCAGAAAAAGTACATTGAGAAGGTGTTGGAGAGATTCGGCCACACCAATGCTAGAGCAGTAGAGACACCCTTAGAAGCTCACCTAAGGTTGACCAAGGATCAGATGCCTAAAGATCACACTGAAAAGAATTACATGTCTGAAGTCTTATATGCTTTTGCAGTAGGTAGTTTGATGTATGCTGCAACAAGCACTAGACCTGACATCGCTTATGCTGTTGGAGTGGTGAGCAGGTTTATGTCTAATCCAAGAAAGGAGTATTGAGAAGCAGTAAAGTGGATTCTGCGCTATTTGAAAGGTTCTAGTGACGTTGGATTGTACTTCAAGAAAGGTAATTTAGACTTGCAAGGCTTCTGTGATGTTGATCTTGCTGGAGATTCAGACCAGAGCAAAGAGTACTTCAGGTTATGTGTTCACCTTAAATGACACAACTATAAGCTGGAGGTCTAAGTTGCAAGGATGTGTTACTCTTTCAACAATGGAGGCTGAACTGGTAGCTATAATAGAAGCAGCAAAGGAGCAGATTTGGCTCAAGAGCTTTCTTGAAGAATTAAAGATAAAAGCTAGTGGGAGTATTCTGAACAGTGATAGTTAGAGTGCTCTTTACTCAGCAAGAAATCCAAACTACAAGAGTAGAACCAAGCATTTTAGAATTAAGTATCATTTCATCAAAGAACTGATTGAAGAGGAAAATCTGACACTTCAAAAGATAGCAGGAAGCATGAATCCAGCAGATATGTTCACGAAGACTGTCAGCATACAAAAATTAAGGCTATGCATGGCCTTTGTCAGCCTCCAAGTTACTTGAAAATGGAGGAGTGGCGTGGTGGCAATGTTACAAGGTTGATGAGCGAGCATACGTCTGTAACAGTCTCCAAGTGGGAGATTGTTAGGATTATTCTGGTGTGAAGACTGTTTAAGTCTTCACAAGTGTATGTATCCTTATTAGGCCTATTAGGCCTGATAAGCCTTTGGGGTGATCTGTGCCTTAATGTTGCACTATAAATAAGTGCTGTAACCTTGTAACGTGGGTGTGTGAAAACTAGTGAAACCACTAGAAGACGCCTGTGGATTAGGCTTCGGTTGAACCACGTAAAACATTGTGTTGTGTTTGCTTCTCCTTCTCTTCTGCCTCCTTGCCTAGTATCGAATCCCGCCTTTCTTTTTGGTTTAATCCCATCAGAAACTTCTAATGTTGTTAAACAAGGAGCTTGAGAAGAATGAGCACTATCAAACAAATGTGGAGGAAAAACAAAAGGAGTTCAACGAGAATCAGACTAGCCCACATGTAGCTCACTCTAGATTGCAGTCCCCACCCATACCACCCCCATGTTCGACCCTGTACCTAGCCACCCTTAGCCATCGCTTGTCAATCCCACATTACATATTGTTTCCTAGTCTAGTGGTATCCTACTAATTGAGCACCAAGGGTATCACTTTTTCACCTCTGGACAAATCCCAATCTCGAAATTGCTTCTACATCAACCTACACTCACAACTCACACTCAGCAACCACCTCTCCAAGCTTACTACCACACATCTACTCAGCGACGGCTTCCACACATCTACTCAGGCACGAGGGGGAGGAATGCTAGGAACGGTAGGGAGAGGGAAGTGACAAGGAAGACAAGTGGCACTGGTAGGGAGAAAGACATGGATTAAAGTCTTTGCTCATTAATGATTGCTACTTTGGCTTAGTTTGGGGGTTTGGGTTTTGGTGGAAGAGAATGGAAGAAGGGATTGTGAATGGGTGGCACAAGAGCTTCAAACAAGCAAGGTGTTGGCCACAAAAGAAGCTACACCAATGGTGGAAGATGTGAGAATGCTGAACAACAGGAACCTACCATGAAAACCTATGCAATTAATGCAAACAGTGAGCATTTGAATGATGGGCTTGAGAATGTGAATGACGAGCTTGGGAACACAAACCACGGCCACAAGAATGTGTAGAGGTGAGGGTGAGAAGGGAGGTTGGTGAAGTGGGCACGATTCCTATTCTTTCTGTAGGGGGAGGAGGGAAAGTTAGGGGAAGAAACTTTTTATACAAAGAAAGTGAAAGAATCACTTTCCGCACTTTTGTAGATGTACAAATACTAGGAAAGTTGGAATATTCTTTATTTTCTTTTTGTTCACTTTCCTGGTGCTCAAATTATTGTTAATTCTACTTATGGGATGGCAATAAAGATTTGTATTCATTTTGAATAACTAAACTAAATAAGAAAATCTATATGTTTGGAAAATTTTACAAAGGAATTTTTGTTAAAAAAGTGATATTTAGAACAACTTTAAAATAAGCTAATCGCATTTCGAGCATTAAATAAAATGTTCAAACATTATCCTTTATCATTTTTTGCTGCAATGGTAAACATCTTTGGAATTCAAATTAGAAGAATTAATTTATGTTTCTGGGTGCAGCCAGTAAATTTTCTCTGTTTATCTCCTTGTGAAGATCTCCCAACACCACAGGAACCTAGATATCTGATCATCCATATGGATGGGTCGGAGGATCACATTATCCTTAATCAGACAGTTCTCTTTACATTTCACCTTTGAGAGAATTTTTCAAAAGGGTCTTGTTGGTTATTAAAATCTTAATGTATTGTGATAAATTATATCATGTAATTAAATTATAATATTCAGTAATTAAATGTAAATTAATTATAAAATTATATAAAAAGTCAATTTTATCATTTAAACTTACGTTTAGTTAATTGAGTGATGTTCCAAAGAATGCAATTTCTTATAATCAAATTTAATATTATAATAATTAAAATGAAAATATTATAATTTATTTGAAGAATATATTTTAATAGCATTGCATTGTATTATGTATTGATTATGGTCAACCAAATGGACCCTAATGTATTCACACAAACAAGTGCCATTAAGTTCCCATGAAATTATGTAATTCAAGTTGGTGGATGATAGTCCTACATTAGATATCTTACCGATAAAGATTAAACTTATAACATAATGAAAATCTTTTCAACTACTTTGTTGAATTTTGTTGATATATGAAATTACTTTTAACATGGTATCAGAATACTAGGTTGTGGGCTTTACCTCTCACCAAAAAGTAAAAAAACACGTGCAGATGAGTGTTAGATGATAGTCCCACATCAGATATCTTATCGATGAAGACTGAGCTTATAACATAGTGAAAATTCTTTTAATTATTCAGCTGAGTTTTGTTGATATATAAGATCACTTTCAACACAAGTTAAAACAACTTGACGCCTTTTGATTTATATATGTGAACGATCTCAGATGGCCATTGGATCTTTGTAGAGGGGGAAATTTCCGACACCATGTTGACATCTCCAGCAGTCTCAGCTAACATGTTCAGTCTCCTTGAATTAGTTCGCTGAAGCTGCTGTTCATGTACCGTGAATGAAGTTGTAATAGGAGAAGTTGAATGCATAGGCTTGGAAAAAAGAAAAATCTATGCATGGAAATTTAAATTAAACTGTACAAATGCAGAAGTGTGTTATATTTTGGTATGCACCATTGTATGATACCTTTTGACTGGGCAGATGCTTTGCCTGAATGCAAAAAGTTAAGAATTTGTCCTTGGTTGAAACATTGGACGTTAAACAAATTCCATTTAGATATTATGAATTTCTCTCTTTTGATATATGTTTGCATGTCTTCACCGATATATGTTTAAGTAGATTGCTCAGATTTAGTTGGAGATGTTCTTGAAAAACATATTTTTCTTGTCAATTTCATGCAGAATGAAGACTCAAGGACTAACTGAAAGCATGGAGAACTTGAAGTACTTTTGTTATCAAAGTCCATTGGAAAGAAATGGGTTAGTTTGAGTGTGTATTGAAGTTGTATGAAGCATTTTAGGATCAATCTAAGTTATATTTCACCAATACGATTGGTATTCCATCTTACCATTAATATGTTAACATACCCATTATCCTTATTGAACCTAGAATGATTGAAGTATCAACATGATTTGGGTGGATCGGTACAATCTATCATTTTTAAAGCATACCTTCATGTGTTTCGTTTCATATGGATTGAAATTTTTGAGGTGGTCTAAAAATAAAAGAAAAGGACTAAACAATTTTGCATAATCCTGAGTCACAAGTGAAATGCAATTGATATGTGTGCGCCTGGTTAGGATGTTGGAGCTGATAGGCCATGGAAGCTTTGTGTTTTTTAGTGATTTAAAGTATTTTCATCCCTTGATCAACTTCAAATCTTCTTGGATTTTCTTTCAAGTTACAAGAACTATGGTTTTCTAGGATTTTTGGTTCTTCAAGGTTAGATCTTACCTATTTGCTTTAGATTTAAGATGATTTTGATTAGTAGAGTTTTTGGTAATTTTTGATATTTTATAGATTTTTTGTAAATTTTGAAGTAGTTAGTTGCTTACAAAGAATTTCTAAAGCAATATATGAGCTTGTCCAAGCATTCTCAAGGGAGAACATCAAAATTGGTCAGCGATCAATGACATCTATGGAAATGATAGATGACAATGATGATGGTGGAGGGAATGGAGAAAAGGAAGGTGTTCAAGAACAATATAGGCTGCTTTATCCTTTCATTGGAGAGAAATTTTAGACATCACTTAAGATGTGGATTTGAAACTGGAATAGCATTTCAACACCTACCATTTTCATACCAGTACAAAGGAAAAGGGAAAGATACACAGGCAGATGTGAAAGAGGCCAGCCTAATGCAATCATTGGAGGAAATAAGTGTGCATGATCCATACAGCTACAAATCCTTTGAGAGTGGCTTCCATGAACAGTTTGTCTACTGTAATAATGCATTAGGCTACTTATGTTCCAAGTCGTCATAGTCATTAGAACCACTATAATAGTCATCGGGACTATCACAGCAACTAGAGCCACCATGGTAAATAGTAGAAGAGATGGAAATAGATGGGGAGATGATGAAAAAGAAGGTAATGAATGGCATTATTCTCGTGCGGATTAATTTGAGGCAATGCTCAATGGCGGCTACACCAGTAATAACTGCAAAGATATGGTGGCTATAGATGGTCCAAGGTCAACTACACAAAAGGGCACAATAGATTTCTGTGAACTTGATGCGGATTCCCAACAAGTTTTGTTGGGAATTCATTTGTAGAAAACACTTGAATTCACCTTGATGAACACCCAAATAATGACTCAAGGGAGATTTGTATTTTTGGAATTAGTGATAAATAGTAGAAAATGTCAAAAAAATTGACCTATGATTTTTTATCATTTTACATGATTTTTTATTATTTTCAAAAGCACAAATCTATGGAAGAATATAGTAGAGTGAAGAAGAACGCTGAATCAAAATACCCCAATCAATTTTTATACATGGGTTCCCCCAAAATTATACCAACATTAAAAAATATAATTATATTATTCTACATACTTTATTTAAATGTTAAAATAAATACAAATATTACAAATATAAATAAACACAAATCTTTATTGTCTTGTTAAAGTTGTCCAAATATCAATGTATATTTTTCTTGTTTAATAAATATAATTTCAAGAGTTTTTTTTTTTTACTTTCGAAATTAAAAAAAATCGTATCAAATGCAGTCATATAATTTTACTCATGGTGGCAACTAACTAGGGTTTATACTTAGCGCTTTTGTAGATGTGCAGGCAACAATGCTTTGTTTTTTTTGATTTCCATGATACGAGGAAATTATCAAGAAATATACAATTAATGATGACAAATTTCCCAGTAATTGGGCAAAAAGCCTGTAAATTCAATGAATTTTCTAATATGAAAATGATACCCTTAACTAGAGGGTTTTTGAAATAGTGCAAAAAATTTGCATTAATCGCTGTATGTGTGTAGACATGTTTCTAAAAAAAGAAGAAGATATTTTTCTGTGAATGATGATTAAAGTTTAACACTTAAGATTTATATACAAATTTCTGTAAATATAATATGCAAAGTTACTTACATGTGAACTAAATATAAAAAAGAACATTATTTTGTTTTATTTACAATTTCGTAAAAAATTAAAAAGAAGCTGAACGCATTGCCCTCTTCCTGTCCTATCCGTTCACCATTTCCCTCGCTCTCCACCTCCCGGCGGAGCGGCGATGGCGGCCTCCGGAAAACCCTACCCTCAGCGTCCTCCCCCTTCGCCGTCCGACGAGGAAGACTTCACCGATTCGGCTTCCTCGTCGGAAGAGGGATCCTCCGAGTCGTACGAGTCCGAATCTTCGCCGGCACCGAAGGATTCGCACTCCCAACCCGTCAAATCCTTCGAAAACCATCTTGCCACCTCCTCGTCCTCCTTTATATCTTCTTCCTCGTCCTACTTTACATCCGAAGACGAAGAAGAAGTGGAAAAGCCGTCGCAAAAAGGTGGGGCATGCCCGCCGCCCGATAAATCCTCCGACGAGGTCCTTGCGCCTCCACCGCCCCAACAATCGAAACTGCCGGTGCTCCCTTCTTCTGAGGAAGAAGAATCGGGGTCGTCGGATTCCGAATCATCGTCGGAAGAGGACGGACCAAGTTCCCAACCCGCCAAATCCTTTCTCCCCACTTTGAACGCCGGTGGCTACTCCTCCTCACCCGAGGACGAAGGCCCTGTGACCTCTTCCCTCCCATCCGATGCCCATACACCGCCCAAGGAACCGCTCCTTCCTCCGCCCGCCTCTTCCTCGGGGTTAATCCGGAAGCTCTGGACGAAGGAGGACGAGCTTACCCTGCTGCAAAAACTGCTCGACTACAAGAACCAATGCGGAAAGTTGCCGTCATCGGAAGAGGAAGTCGGTGGCTTCCACATGTCGGTGCAGCATCTCTTCTCCGCAAGTACAAGTCCAAAAGAGCTGATTCACAAAATGGTGAATCTTCGCCGGAGGTTCACCAACTATAACAAGAAGTTGAAGATTGGGGGGAAGGCGCCGGCCGTGGGACACGATCACCTCCTCCTCGAGCTGTTGGGGAAGCTGTGGGGGAAGACAGAGCAGCACAGATTGGGTAAGGAGGTTATTGAGACTAGCAGTTCAAAGAGGATGAAGACATCGAAGGAGCTTAAGGATGCTACCCCTAATCCTTACGAATTTCTGACGATGTTGGTCGAGCATATGGACGATAAGCTGAAGGCTTCAGGGAATCGTCCATGGTTGAAGGACCACTTGTTGCTTCTGGACACCATGACTCTGGCTGATTTGGAGATGAAATGCTTCAAGTACTTCATCAACGAGTTGAAGGTGTCCGCAAGCAGGCACGACTTCCACCTCCGACTGATTGAGGCGATGCAAGAAGAAGATGGGATTATCGTTCACCCTTCGCTCTCTCATGTTCACTCTCGTATGTCATATGCTTGCGTTTTTGTTCATTCCCTTTCTGTCTTCTTTACTGCATTGCAATGTTATCGCCATTCATGCTTTGTTTCATTGTACTTTTTTGGTATTTTACATCTCAGCCATGGATGCAAGTATTACTTGCTACATATGGTATTCTGTTGGGGCAAAGTTTGAGACAGATATAAAAGAAATAGAACTCGATTTTATATGATGTAGAATCCACCATTTGTTGCTCATTAGTTTTGAATTGGACTTTTACCATACTAGTAATTTTTCATTCATTTACTCTGAAGTAATCAGTTTTTTTTTTTGTGTTGGTTTGATGGTGTCAATTTGTTGAAGCATTTATTTGATCTTAGATATTTTGTCATTATTTTTTGGGTTGTTTAGTTTTATTTCCTCCTTGATCTGTGAAAGCCAATTTTTTTGGGTGTCATTTTTCTACTTTGGGTCTTTGCTTATGTTGTTATGTAAGTTTACATTTTCTTACTCTCGGTTGTATGTTTTAAAAGGGATTGATATTGCATCCTTTATTTTGCTTGCAGGATTCTTAAAATGAAAGGGCACTCGTTTGACAGACTTAAATATTTAGGGGAGGATGAACCTGATGGGTTTCTGGATGACGTGAGTCTACCATATGCATCTCATTTGTTGAAGTAAACTTTATTTTGTTGAGGTAAACTTAGTCTATCTGGGTAGATAGATACCTTGTCTTTTATTGTATGCCACATAGTTATGTGTGGAGTAAACTTAAAATATGGAGATGTTTCATTTTGGTGGAGGTTTCCCATGCTACTTGAAGTGAAATTTGTAAATGCAGATGGTTACCATTTTAGAATCAAGCTTTTCACCTCTGAGATGATTTTTTGCAATCAAGTGTTGTCATGCAAACTTAAGATATTTAATTTGAAAATAAAGCCCAAGAAGTGCACTTTTGGTGTAAATTCTGGCAAGCTCATTGATTTTAATACTAAAGGTGTGTTTGTGCTTTGAGGAGAATTGAATTAGAAACAATTTAATTTTGTTTAATTCAAGTGTTTATGTTTATCTTTTTTGATTGAATTAAATTCTTTTGCGAAATTGGATGGAATTCATATAAAATGAGAGTTCGAATTGACATATACACAATTACTAAGATTTTGAATTTTTTTTTAATTCTACTAGATGTATAAATACCGTTACATTGAACTTAATTTCACATAATTCAAGTCGAAAAATGAATTTTTAATAATTTATTTTTATTTAATTCTACGTGTATAAACAAGAATGGTCAAGTAAGGGGTAGTTCCATTCAAAGGTGGAGTGATGATGCATGCCACTAAGGATGAACATGAAATGTCTCAGAAGACTTGATCCTAATACTTTTTATATCCCGTAATGACTATTGAGTTACCATAGGTTGGGAAGGAATTACAAGTACGTGAGAAAGTAACAAAAAGCATTCGAAATCTTCAATAGGCACTTGATGAATGTTCTTGTGCTCACATAAACTAGAACCTAACAATACATTGGGGTAGTTCTAATTTTTTTAAAAAATTCGAATTTGAGAAATGGAAAAAATTTTAAAAAAATTCAGATTTTTCAAAGACGAAGAATTTTGAAAATTTTAAAATTTTTAACTAAAAGCTTTTGAGGGAGGAATTAAGGAATATAATTGTAAGTCCTTAAATTAAGGAATATTGTCACCCTTAAATCAAAGAATATGATCCTAAGTCCTTAACACAACTTAGGGTGTATTTGTGTATATAAAATTAGTGAATCAACAAGAATTTATTATTTGAATGAAATTAAATTAGAAGGAAATGTATTGTGTATAGGTGTTTATGTATCTATTAGAATTAAACAGAATTAAAAATTCTCGTGATCAGATAAAAGTAGGCAAGAAAACTCGAGTTTGCTGAATTCCAAACGATTCAGAATCTGAGCCTGAATTTCATTTCTGTTTTAAATTAAAGAGTAAATGGTATCAATGAAAATGAATTGAATTCAATTTCACAAACACAAACAATTGATTTATGGGAATTGAATTAATTTCAATTCAATTTTTATGAATTCTATAGACACAAATGAAAACTTAGGTAAGAAATATCATCGAGCTTCATTAATGAGACTTTAATAGAAACCTCTAAAACATGCAAAGTACATGGCAATTGGCAAGAATACCACATTGTATTGATGAAAGGAAGAGTATAGATGTGGATATACACTCACCTCTGTTTACTCTCAATGTTTCGAGTCTATGCATACGTTTGGTTGGACGTTTGATATCATGTAACTATGTTTTTTACTATATATCATAATATTCTATATTATTATTTATCAAATAATTTTTATATTATTTATTATTCATTGGATTTGATGTTTTAAAAAAATACTATTATAACTTATTATTTATCACAACTTTCAGAAAAATACTATCACTTTTTTATCGTGTAATTTTTTAAAAATAGTGAAATTCAACTTATCTCACATTAATACCTAGCAAAACACAGCCAACTAGGGAGTATTTTTTTTCTTTATTCTCAACTTTTAATAATGAAAAAAAAAGATTTTTAAGAGATATTTTACTATTTGTTCTTTAAAATATAATGTAATTAATATTTGATGAGTTGTTTGACGTTTATATTGATATTTTATTATTTTTATAAATGATTTTTATTATTAACTATATTTCAAATACTAAATTTAAAATAAATATTGAAGAATACATTTGTTAAATTCTTTACATAGTAATCATCTAATGATATTTTAATTACAAATAAATATATTTTTATTATTGTAAACATTTTCACATCACACACCACATTTCAACATTAAACTTCACATTTCCCAATTTAAATTTCAAATTAAATAATCAAAATAAAAATGCATACACAAGTACTACAAGTGGATTTTTTCCCCTCTTTTCCATGAATAAAGAAGCAAAAAGAGTAAGAAGAAGCACTTCATCACTTGCTGCTCTTTTTTTTTTTATAAAAAAATACTTATTAAGAAACAGTTGTGCAAAAAGTTAAGAACTGTTAAAGTATAAAAATCACATGTATTTGTTTAGCATCGTTTGTACGAGCGCGTAAGTTGAATTTTATAATTTTCAAAAAAATATAATAATATTGATTTTATTATATAAATAATAAAAAATATAAAAATTATTTAATAAATATATTATACAATGTTTACGATACATAATAAAAAAAGTGGTTACGTAATATCAAAAACGAACGATACCTCAAACTACCCCAACAACTTTGGTGTTTTCTTCGAACAAACGCATTAAAGTTGTTTGTTTGCACGTTTTAGTCGGATGACGTGAGTTTTATGATTTTTTTTTAAAATTATACGATTTATGATAAAAAAAAAGTGATGATAATAATTTTTTAAAAGTTATAATAAATAGAATAGTGAATAATATTTAACGTATTAATGTGATGATAATATTTTTTTAGAGTTACGATCATAGTATTATTTAAGAATTGTTACATCTAATAAATAATAAATAACGTAAAAATTATTTACTAAATAATATTTTAGAATGTTATAATATATACAGAAAAATAAAATTACATAAGATAAAATACACAAACAAACAGAAGTAAAGTAATAATATTAGGACCATAAAGATCACATTAATGTGTTGCGGCAGAGGACCACAAAGCAGAACCCTTTGTTAGCACATGTGTTTGTAGGCCAGACGGAGGATGAAGGGATTTTGAAAGGCCCTTCCGACGAATTGAACCTTTCTTTAATGATAGAATTTTAAATTTGGACCATATTTCGTAAATAAATCAGCGACTTTGAATATATATATATATAAATAAAAGACTGGACGGAGTTTCCAATGTGCATCTGCATGCAGATACTTTTTGTTTTGCCGAATTACATGCAGGTACTTCAAAACATGGAGATTTTAAATTTAGGACGAGCGGTTGGTTTAACATTTTTTTTTTGAAAATTAAAATACATTAGAAATAAAGATCCAAAATACAGAGTTCGACTCTATTTTGAAAATCTTTCAAATTAGATTCCAACGCATTGCGGAGGGGGAGGGGTGGTTTGTGTTATCTGGAAATTTTGAAAAAGAAAAATTTTAAATTTTCAAGTATTTATATTTGTATATTCTAAAAATTATAAAAAAAGTTTAAATTTTTTTCATCATTTTTATTTATTGAATTAGAAAAATTCTTGCAGTAGTGAAAATTTCATCGTAACCACTCTTGTGACCTCGTGTGTTTTACTTAACCTTTTTCAACGATTACTAAACACATGACTACACGAAAAATGTGAGATTATGTTTGAAATGATAAAATATTGAATATTTATAATTTTTTTAAAATTAATTTTTAAAATTTTTTACCATGTATACAATTGTTTTAAATTTTTTTCCATTTTTTAAATTTTCGTTTTTTTTCCTATTTCTTACATTTCTATTTCTCATATTTTTAATATATATATAAATGAACTTTAAGCAACCAACGAATATAATTATTGTAATTAAATTAGTATAACAATCAATTATTATTTTCACTATCCACCGATGAAGAAACACAATTATTTAAATTGAGTATCATCCACAAATTTTAATTTATCTCTGTACGAGCAAACATTAAGACAAAAACGAGTAAGATGAAAAATACTAAAGAATATCGAAGAATGGAAGATTTCTATATTTTTAAATCATTTAAAAAAATAAAGAGAAGATTAAAGAAAATAAGTTTTTAAAAATTATATTTAAATTTAATACGAAATTAACTCTAACGGATGGAAATAAGTTTTTTTCTATTTTTGAAAAAAAAAGCACCTGAAGAAGAATAAAACATTCTGGAGTGAAACATAAATAAGAATAATGATGAAAGGTTTCTGCAAAATGCTCTCATTGATAATGGGCAGCGGCACGGCCCCGACGAGCATCGGCACGGCGACACTCCCGACGAGCATCGGCACAGCGACCCTTCCAGATGCAGTCCTTCTGCCTGTCGCACTCCCCCCAGCATATCGTTCGCCGCCGCAATGCTGGTCCACCGGCTCGCTCTCTCCGCCGTGCGACGACGCGGTCGTCAGTAGTGACGGCTGCGCCGAAGAGAGAGACGGACTCCAAGAAAAGAGTCGTCATAACTGGGATGGGACTTGTGTCCGTCTTTGGAAACGACGTCGACACGTTCTACGACAGGTTGCTGGAGGGGGAGAGCGGGATCAAGCCGATCGACCGGTTCGACGCGTCCAAGTTCCCGACGAGATTCGCTGGACAGATCAAGGGGTTTACTTCTGAGGGTTACATTGATGGGAAGAATGACAGGAGGCTTGACGACTGTTTGAGATATTGTCTTGTCAGTGGGAAGAAGGCACTTGAAAGTGCTGGACTTGGAATCGGGAGCCCTGGGATGGAAAAGGTTGCGCCATTGCCTCTGTTGCTTGGCTTTGCATGCATCACCTGCTTAACGATTGGATTTTTCTTTGTGCTGTCTTGCTGCTCAGATTGTTTTGTGGAGCGTTTGTTTACTTGATTTTGCTCAGAGTTCTCCAAACCGTTGTTCCCTTTTTTTTTCTCGTATATTAATAACTTCTGAATCTTGATGATGAGCAATATTTGTATTTTTTGTTCATTTAGTAAACTTGATCCATTGGTGGTGCTTAGATTAATTAAACTTACCTTTTGAACCCAAGTTGCTTGAAACTGTATTATTCTCGGTTCTTCTTTCTTTTCTTGCTAGGAATAGTCCGCTTCTTTGCATGGTTAATTTTTCTTGTAATGGATTTAAAACGTCCATTTGGAATTATAAAAAAATGTTATTGATTTCTTATGGTAAAAATACGCCTAATCTTATGTTGATGCTTTAACAGAATTTCAAGCACAAACAATGCCCTTGAAGTGTGCATTTATCTATAATTGCTTATTTATCATGTAATTTTTGTGTAAAAATTATATGAAGTTTTCAAAAAAAACAAAAACATAATCCTTTCCTCAATATAATGTATAATAGAAAAACATTTAAAATTGTACTTTAAGCTAATTATAAACTAACATTCAACAAGGACAAGAAAATTAATATTGGTATCATTATAGTCATCAGAAAAATGTCCAAAGTTGTAGATGTATGCTATTTTTATATGAAAAATGATGACACATTAATAAAAACCATAGGTTCTTGATGATCTAAAATGT
>JAMKPZ010002202.1:0-57105 GCA_024699675.1 Amphibolis antarctica
GAGAGAACGAACCGAGTGCCTCCTGGGCTGGTCGGTGAGGTTGGAGGAGAAGCACAGCGGGCCGTAGACGTTGTAAACGTCAAGTCTCTGGTTGCCGACGTCGTCGTAGGCGCCCAGAGCCCGCTTGCACTCGTCGGAGTACTCTTCGTCGTCGTCGTCGAAGTCACAGCTCTTGTTGACGGCCTCCATGTCCTCGTCGGAGATGAACGCGTGGTTCCACACGAACTCTATCATACCCCTGTCGTCGGACTTGTCGTCCAGCACGCCGTTGCCTACCATCACGCCCCTCAGCAAGATGGGCACGTCGTTGTTGTACGGCAGTTGGTTGTAGCGGCGGATGGTGTGGGCGAGCTGCGGCACGTAGTGCCCGGCGTAGCTCTCCCCGGCGATGTATACCTCCCGTCCCTTGTACTCCTGGAACCTCTCCAGCCAGTTCACCAGGAACACGTACGCGTCCTCCGCCGTCCGGCTGTCGCCGCTCATGTTCAGGTCCGACGACCTGTTCGCGTACGAGAAGCCTGTGCCCGCCGGGCTCTCCACGAACAACACGTTCGCCACTGCATATTTATATATATATATATATATATATATGTACATACACACACCAGTTATTCTAATACTTTCTTTCACTTATAACTTATTTTTAAGATTAAATCACTCTGATCACCTTTCATCTTAAAATCTAGGAGTAGAAAATTAACTGTGATTAATTAATTACCTTTGTTCCAGGCGTATGGGTTGGCGTATAGGGTTTTGCCGTCGCTGTTGACGCGGAAAGGTCCCAGCTCTTGCATGGCTCCGTAGGCAAGCGATGAACAGCCCGGCCCTGATCAGATCAGTTGATCCGTTAATTGCAGCAGCCATGAACGCAGCCGCAGCAGCAGCAGAAGAAGGAGAAGGAGGAGGAGGAGAGGGGAGTGATCGATCGATGTTACCGCCGTTGAGCCAAAGGAGGAGGGGCTTGGAAGCAGAGATGGAGCGAGGGGCCTCGGCGAAGTAGTAGAAGAGAGCCCTGCCGGAGCTTTGGTCGACGGTGACGTACCCACCGTACTGATCGAAGTCGGCGTCGGGTTGGCAGGGCAACCTCGTGATCTTGTCCTGCTGCTTCGATACCACCCTCTCCCCACTGATCACGACGCTCCCGTTCGGATACCCAGCCTTCGCCGCCGTCTTCGTCGTCGTCAGCGGCGGCATCCCTCGCCGGCGTTGCGACCTCAGCGCGTGGAGCATGTCTCCTTCTCTCAACGGCCGGGTCGTGGAGGACGAGGAGGCGACGGGGACGGCCCCGACGAGGAGGAGGAGGAGTTGGGTGATGGTCGCGATCGGCACACTCCTCCTCTTTCCGGCGGCTCCCTTCATCGCCGCCGTTCTCATGTTGCAGCAGCAGCAGCAGTGCTCCGGCGAAAACCCTAGTTGATGAAATGGTGGTTACGTTGGCTTAGCAGAGGCTTCGAGTGGTATATATACCGCGCGATGGAGCAGATCGATCATGGCCGAGAGTGCAGAGTACTTTTAGAGAGAGGAAGTAGAGTTAGAGAGAGAAAGTGGACACGTTCTCGATCGAGCCCATGACGTGCATTTCGCGCGTAAACGTAGAAGTTGTGGTAGTACGTGGTGGGCAAATAATGAGATTTAACGTGTTTTTGAAATAATAAGAATATGACGTAAAATAATGAAAAATAATTAGTTAAATTTTTTATATTTTATTATTATTATTTATTGTTATTATTATTTATTATTTTTAAAAGTATAAATTTCCTCCTCTGTACATATATAATTAGATAGAAATAAATTATTAAGAATTTATTTTCTAGTTAGAATTGAATTCAACGATGAAAAGTTTGTGTACCTTATAGAATTGAATAGAATTTGAAATTTTAGTATTTATGTATAAATAGAATTGAGTTTATTTTTTATTTTAAAAAATAGTAAAAAATTAACTTTTTAAGAGATGTAAAAGTTACATGATGTCTTATGGAAGGGAGTGGGTAGGGAGATTTCACTCAATTCACAAGGGAAAGGTCGAAATTAAATTTCGATCCCTTTTAATTGAATTCCGTCAAAGAAGATCTACTCAAACGCTTGAATTAGACAGAATTGAATTAAAAGAAATTCAATTCTCCTCAATTCCGTCCACAAAAACCCTCCCTTAAAGTTAATTGAAGATAAGTATTATAAAAATTTTAATTTATCACGTTATTTTTTAAAATTATAAAATTTTAAAAGTATAAATGTGTATAAAAGTATGTCTCTCGCTTTATTTAGAAATAAAGTTTGTAGAAATTTTTATCGTAAGTATAAGAGTATATATTTTAACAAATGATATAATAGGAGTAGAAGTTTTTATTGTATGTAGTTATCATAGAGAAAAAATTTCTTATTTCAAAAATTATGTCGACTTAAAAAATTTCTCATCTATTATTAATTACTTATTTTCATGTTTACTCAGTAAATTAATTTTGATATCATATTAAAATTTTATCTTAAAATCAATTAATAGTAAATAAAAGAGTTCTTTATATATTATACTCAATTCAATCAGTTGTGTGACTATTTTAACATTAATTGTAGCTTATTTTTACAATTAAAGTGTTAGTTACATATGATTGTGTTTATCAATGTAAATTTTTTACTATGCGTTGTTAGTTACATATAGTAATTATAGTAGAACAAATTAGGATAAATGAAAAAGAAAAAGAAGAATAATAATTGTGTTACCTCAGTTGCAACCATAACTAGTTAGGTTATAGTTATGTTCTGTTTATTTATAAGATGATTACTGTATATTTTTATTTTTCACTATAATATTTTATAATAATATTTATCAAATAATTTTAATACATTATATTAAAAAATCATAGTAAAGTACTTATATCATAAAATTTTACTTTATAAATAAATATAATCTTAAATTTATATAAAAATTAATGTAATAAAAATTTATATATTAAAATTTATCTAATAATAACGATACCTGCAAATTTATATATAAAGAGTGCTGGTGAACGCAGGCGGCTCCACGAATGCAGGGCGGGAGCTGGATGAGTGGGCGGCGCTCTCGCGGTCTCGCCTCGCCACTCCAAAACCCTAATGGATCGACACATACGATCGTCGCACTGCTCCTAGGCTTCGCTTCCTGCTCTCCGATCACGGTAAGCCACCCCCTTCCACCGACACCTCCGTCGTCTCTCCAATCCCGCCGGTTTAGCCATTAGATCTGAGTCGAGTTTCGGTAGAACGCGTGGATCCGTCTGTTTTCGGCACAAAATCCCGTTCGATGATGTGCTCGTCGTTGCCGGGTCGATTGCAAGCGTTGTGATCGATTTTGTGAAGGAAAGGGGACGCTTCTTCTTTTGTTGTTTTTGTTTGGTCGGGTGATTCTGCGGCGTGCGGAATTGGAGGTTTGGGGGTGAACAAAGAGGAGATGGAAGGGAACAAGGATGAGGCGCGGAGGTGCGTTGGGATTGCGGAATCGGCTGTTGCAGCTGGGGACAAGGGGAGGGCGTTGAAGTTCATCAGAATTGCGCGAAGGCTCGATCCAGATGTTCCTGTGGAAGAGCTGATCGCTGCTTGTGATGATCTTGATGAACCTTCTGGCCCCGTACCAGACGAGGAAACTGTGGCGAGTCGAAGCCGAAGCCGTAGAGAGCCGGATTCTTCTAGATCGAGTGAGGCATCGGGTGGACATGGAAGTTTCACAGAGGAGCATGTGAGGTTGATACGGGAGGTTAAGAGGCACAAGGATTACTATTCGATTCTTGGAGTGGAGAAGGACTGCTCTATGGAAGAAATAAGGAGATCGTACAGGAAGTTGTCTCTGAAGGTTCATCCGGACAAGAACAAGGCGCCTGGTTCAGAGGAGGCGTTCAAGATCGTTTGCAAGGCCTTCAAGTGTCTGAGTGATGATGGCTCCAGGAGGAAATATGACCAAACGGGTGTTACCGATGATGACCTCGAGTTTGCCAGGCAGAATAGCCATGTGAGAAGGAGAGCTACCAGGCCTCGCTTCTACGAAGATGATGTTGATCCCAATGAGATATTCAGGTCCTTCTTCTTTGGTGGTCAAGAAAACCTATTCAGAGCTCAGCATGTGTACGGGACAAGAACAGTGCCAAGACAACAACATAGAGAAAATGCTGTGGAAGAAGGTGGCTTTGGTCTCAGTCACCTGCTTCATCTTCTGCCCGTATTATTCTTCTTCCTGTTAGCCTTTATACCATCCTCAGACCCAGAATACACCTTACAGAAGACCCACGCCAACCAAATTCCCATGGTGACAGAGAGACAAGGAGTTGAGTACTATGTCAAGGCATCTGATTTCGAACAGAGGTTTCCCAAAGGAACTCCTTCTCGTGCAAATCTTGAACAAAGTGTTCTTAGGGACTACAGACACATGCTTTCGCGCCACTGTCATATGGAGATGCAAAGGCGTCAGTGGGCTAGGAACTATCCCACACCACACTGCGATAAGCTGCGGAATTTTGCAGTGGCATGAGCTTTGATGAGGTGAACTTTTCTTTTTTACTCTTAAAGTTGTTCCACTAGCCTTTCTTTCTATATTACCATTCAGCATGCTCTATATATTTTTCTCTAATTTTCTACATTACAGAAACACATTTTCTGGCTTTCCTTACCATAGGATTGTTGCCTAGATTGCTTTACGTTTCCAGATGGTTTTCATCAAATGAATACCTTTATGAAGTATTAGTTGGACTTCCTTTTTTCTAAAACAACATTACAATTTAGAGTGTATTTGTTTAAGAGATAGATGAGATGTGGTTTATGTTTTTCAAGAAATTACACGATTTACGATATAAGCTTTTTGTATGGTGTTTTTAACGTAAAATGTTAAAAATATTTGATAAATGTTACTATATATAGTTGAGGTACATAGTAAAAAACAACAAATATAAATAGTAGATACAGTTTAAACAAATGACTCCCTAGTATTGATTGTAAAATGTAAGACCACAATATTGAAATTGATAAGGTTATTGATCAAGATATAGGTTGATTTATTGGTGTTAAAATCAAGAAACTAAAGTTTTCTGATTTCCTTTTTGAACCTGTAAACAAGCATGGTGTATTAATAAAATAAAACCAAGTACAACCTTATCCATTAGATAAGTAAAGATTAGACGACAAACAAAAGCACGAGGCCCAACTAGATTAGAAACAAAAATCAAGATTCCAATTGCCTTTTTTTGGCAATATCTTTTTTCTGCAAACCTGGATTGAACTGAAGTAATCTGCCCAGTGATTTCCATCATTTCAGGTGTAAAAGAGCCATGAATCGGAGTTAATGCCCTAGGTATGATAGGAAGGTCATTCATCTATAAACCTATATACATGGCGCTTATTTGATTGTAGGATTGGTGTAGTTTTCTTTTCCAAATGCTGAATTATTAACAAAGAAGTTGTTTAATGCTTAAAAGTAATTTCAGAATAAAAAACCATGCAACTGGGCCTTTGGGTTTTTCTTGCCTAGGATCCCAATGTTCAAAAAAAAAAATCGAAACACAAAAGGCTAATTCCACAAATGGGGACATGAGATGCTTGAACCTCTGGCAACAAAAATGGACTAGAAGTTGCATGTTTAGTTTAATTTCCTAACTGATTTAATGTTTTCATTTTTGAGAAGAAAATCTCTAGATTTGTTCCTTTCTTTTGTTTTTTTTTAATTGTTACCGCATCTTGGATCCTTTTTTGTCATGGATGTTTCGATTTATGCCCATTGAAAATTTGCCTCAAATCGTTCCCGTTTGCACTCCTATTTTTCAAGCTGCAAAAGGAAACATACAATTTCATCCAGCAATACTTTTAAGGGTGTGTTTACGAACAACTTTTTTTAATTTCAGAAGTTGAGTTAAACTTAATTTTGTAAATGGAATTAAAATTGCATAATAATTTAGGTAATAAAAATTTATACGTTAGAATTTGTACAGTAATAATAACGTTGAAAGTAATTTTGAGAGTTGAAAAAAGTTGCTCGTAAACAAACTTAAGGGGAGTTTATACTTTTGAAAATGGTAAGAAATGATGAGAAATTGTGAAAATTTTGATCTTTTATTTCTCATCATTTTTTATTATTTTTAAAAGTACAAACATTTAAGTGTTTTCATTTTTTTTCCTCTCAAGGCTTGTTTGTGCGTCTTGGAAATTAAAGAAAAGAAAATTTTGGAAAATATAAAGGAAAGTGAAATTTAGGAAAAAGAAAATTTAGAAGGGTCATTTGTTCATTGGAAAATCTAGAAAATTCATATTTTCAAAAAATAAATTTAAATATTCAAAATTAAATATTCAATTGTTCGACTACTAAAGTAGAAAGCGATTTTTCATGATTTTCGTGGTATTCAATATGCAAAGTAAATTTTTCATCTGATTTTCGTAATTTTTTACCTCGTAGATAGTGGTTGCGACAGATGAGCGTTTGCGATAGATGGTTGGTTGCTATGGAGGAGTAGCAAAGGTGAACGAATAGTAAAGACAAAGGAGAAAGGTGAAAGTGAAGGAGTAGCAAAGGCAGATGAGCGATCATGAGCACAAGCTTCAACGGCTGCGAGTGTGAGATTAGATAGTTACGAGTGTGAATTGCAGTCACAAGTGTGAGTGTGGTGATCCTAATATTTTTGAGATGAATGAAAATTTCAAAAGGAGAGGGGGGTAAATGGGGAAAATAATTCTTTTATATTATTGGAAATTTTTTAAAATTTTCCAAATGGCTAAAAATTAAGGAAGTTTTTTTGATTTTTAGTTTATTAATTTTCAGTGTATGCACAAACTTTCTCTTAAATGCAATGAAATCTATATATTATTCTACTGAAAATGGTTGAATCCGTTTTCTCATCCAACGGGTGAATCGATTCTGAGAAGCTGCTGTCTGAATGTTTTGGGACGTGAAACCTGGTCTACACTGAACAGTGACTGTAACCATTGAAATATTTGATACAATCGATTTTGTTTGTTTTCTTGATTTTTTAATTTTAACTGTACGTAAATATTTATATATCATTATTTTTTTATAATTTTTATACATAAATTTTTATTATACAATTTATTATGTATTTTTAATATTATTTGTAAAACTACCTTTAATTTTAACTCTCCGATTGTACACAGATGATGGCAAAACCTTTTTATTCACCCTTTTTCCTTTTGAAAGCTTTCATCGACCGTGTTATGTTAGTAGTCAAAGAAAGCTCGAGAAATAACGTTTATTGCGTATTCATTCATGTATGGTATGGTTTTTAATCGTCTTCCTCCCCAAACCAAAAATTTTGAATTCTTTGAAGGCGTTGGTGCAAACGCTAAGCAGAATGCTTGCATTGTATCTCAAAATGCGCATATTTTTGCATTTGAGATCAGGCTGGATCGGTTGAGAGTTGTTTTTGGAGTGGAAAAAATTTGAGATGAAAAATGGATGAACGCATTTATATCCTTGTTCAATCACGAAATTTAAGTATTAATGGTAAACTGACATCATGGATACGATGAATTTAAGTTATATTAGTATTTATTTTATAATTTAATTAAAGTATAAAATATAATTATTTAAAATATAAGAATGTTGATGTTATTGAATAATATGATGAAAAATTATAAAAAAAATGTATTGAAAAATCTATGACAATAAGAATAATAATGGAAACAGTAAAGAGCAAAATATGTTAAGATTTCTTGGACATGCAATTTTTAGATTTTATTTCAAATTTAATACTTTTCAAGATAAAACTGCTATGGGTTGATTTATGAAAAAAGTGGAAATAATCATCGTCGTAACTTTTTGCATTTGCAAAAGCAACAAAACTAAAACACCGTATATTCCACCTTTCAATTTACCCAACTTTTTAAAATTAACATAATTTTTCAGTTATATTTATTATGTATCATTGTAATATATAATAAATCAATCAATTAATTATGAAATATATAATAAATTTATAAAATGAAAATTTATGTATAAAAATTTATATAATAATAATAACATATAAAAATTCAGAGAGACCTAAATAAGTTATTACTTCAATCGTAATCTTAAACGTAACCCCAGAAATGACATTTTATATGTAGAAATAAGCTTTCTTATAATTACATTATACCTGAATAATGCATTAGCGAGATCCCATCACATTTACCATTTTCTTGATCTGAATCTAAATTTTTCAGTCCATCGAGGAATAAAGAATGATCGAATCCGTACCAACAAAAGATCTAGCAACTTTTGACATGACATGATTATCACACATGATAACAAGACAAGGCGACATACAAGACATTTTTGAGCTGTTTTAAAAGATTTATACAATGAGCATACATTTATTTTGACACCATTTAACATGATTATTACTTAACTACATAGTTTTGGCATTTAAAATGAAAATATTAAACATAAAATTAGACGTAATTACAATCTTTACATACTTAAATTTATAATGTTGTCAATATTCAATTGCAATCACGAAATCAAGCAAAAACGTGACCAAATGATAGGTACAACACAATCATCTAACGGAGCTATTGGTATTCATTAAATTTATGAGAATTAAATTAAAATAAATTTAATTTCTATGAATTACTTATTTATACTGGTAAAATTAAATTCATTTCATTTTCATTAATAATGTTTACTTTTCAGTTTAAAATAAAAATAAAGTTTAAACTCATGAAATTTGAATCGCCTAAAATTAACTACTTGACGAGAATTTAATTTTATTCAATTTTGAGAGATGTATAAATACTTTTGTATTTAATTTATTTCTAACTAATTTAATCCACTTAAAAACTAAATTTCCCTCAATTCATTTTCTATTAATTCCATGTATACAAATGCACCTAACAAGTTAATTTTAAGCAACCCAATTGCCAGAGACTAGAAAAATATCAAGCATATCTACCCATCCGCATGCAAATTAGAATCCAAATAAAAGCAATGTGACAGAGAAGAAAAGAGAATCTTTCATCACAGATTGAAAAACAAAAAAAAAGTGTGTAAAAAGTTGGAACAAAAAAAAGAGCCTTCTTAAAGTGGGCACCTTACCTGGAACGAAAATTCCAGTGGAACGATACCCCACAAGATGGATTTGAGACTGATGGCATCAGATCTCTCAGGGGAGCTTACAAGGTCCTGGAATATGTTGTGCAACAAATCTATCATTATTTTCTTGCCAGATCCTTGAGTCTTGGCAAGGGCCAAGGACAAGAATACTAATAAAAAGATGGAAGCATAAGCTGATGACCGAGCTTCATTCTCTAGACGACCACAGGATTAGCCCTGATGAAATAGGTGCTAGTGGTGACCTCCTTCATCTTCCCCCTTGGCCTTCCTAGCAGCCGCTCTTATCTGACGCTGCTCTTCCATATAGATTCTGTTTCTCCTTTGGAACTGCAATAAGGTTTAATCAACTGAGTTAATTTCCAGCAACGCCCCCCAGCCCCCCCCACAAAAAAAAATCAAAACAAAGCAAATATTACAAATATACACAAAGCATAGCGAACCATGTGTGCTCATCAGTTACATGAACAGTCAGTCGTCATTACTTGTCTCCTGTAGACATAGACAAATCAACTTATCCCTGTTTCTCTTTATGCCTTTATGGCCAGGAGCCTCTTATCATAAAATCTTCTCGTGTGGAGGCAATGAGATGAACCAAGTATCACAATCACATACACAGACTAGTTCACCAACAGTCCAATACCCAAATTTTTCATGATTACTTAAGTATGTAATTTTTCTGGATACAATGAAGTCATATATAGAAATGCATACACTTACATCTACTGCAAAAAGGCATACGACCAATATTTCTTTTCCAATGCCTGAACAATCTATGAAAGCATAAACAAGTCAGATGAATCATTAAACTCTAGACAAAACTGTTGCCAAAGGATTTTAAAGGATGAGCTTAGAATAAATTACCAACAGAGGGAGTTGAGTTATAACAATCTAATTATATTGAATCAACAGAATTTGCATGCTCTTAAAATACAGTGCTAGTATGTTATTGTTACATGAACATACCACAAGTTTTGCATGGAGGCATATGTAAACATTTTTTTGACAGAAAGGTATATGTAAATCAACCTAAAAATAAATGAAATCCAGTAGAAACAAGTCAATTTTTTGGAATAAACAACAATGAATGCAAGGTTGTAAGCGGACGACAGAAGGTTGGACACAATCTCATTTTCCAAGTTGGGAAACGAAATAATTCAAACTCACACCTAATCACTATTTCAACCACATGACCAACATAAGAAGAAACCACCCTTCTCAACTACGAGGTTGTTTGCTTGTGTGATAAGTTAGAGATGAGATAAGGTTCACTTTTTAAAAAAAAATTATAAGATTTACGATATAAATATTTTAAAGATCGTTCATCAACTCCACTCCACCAATTTAAAGTAAGAAAAATTGACTTTTAAGTGAACAATTGTAGGATGGAAGGAGGGAGAAGAAGGATTTTGATAATGAAAGGAATAAATTGATTAATGTGAATGTTATCGTAAAAATGAGAATTTGAAGTTGAGAGCAAGGAAAAGTGAACAATACCTATGATTTTTTAATGTAAAATGTTAAATTTGGTAAATATTGCCGTAGATCACTACATGTATAGTAAAAAAGAAGAAGGTTTATAGTAAAAAATGTTTTGACAAACAAGGCCTACGTAAATCGGAAATAATAAACCTTTCTCTGATTTCCATCAATAAAAAATCCGTCGCTTCCTCCGCCGTGCACTGCACAAAACGGTAAGGGAGAGGGAGGGAGAACCAAAACTCATTCGAAACACATCGCGATTACGTAATTAGGGTTTCCACCCAACGAAATCGAGGGACACCACCTTCCACGGGGTTGCACCCTCGAAGCCCCAATTCTCCAGCATTGGACAGGGAAGGGGGGGATAAAGAGAAGGGAGGGACGAGAAAGGGGCGTTACCTCTTTGGAGTGATGAAGACACTCGAGGTAGTCCTCGCGGAGGAGCGAGCAGTCCTTGGGCTCCCTGCATCGGGACATGCACTCGCTGAAGTCGTTCCAGAAGTCGTAGCACCGGCCCTTGTTGCCGTTGATCCCCCACCCCGACGCCATCTTTTCCGGCTCTCCCTCGTCGGAGAAACTGGCGGTGGGTTTCTGTGGATCCAAGCGATTGGGGGGCGAGCGACGGCGGATAGAACAGTCATCATCGATGTCGCCACGTCGGAGCTCCGAATAGGATCCGCGTAAGATCCGCCCTCCACTGTATCCATTTATTATTTAAAGATACATTTGAAGAGAATTTCAATAGAATTATATAATAATTAGAATGATAAATTTTTTTATAAAATCTGTAAGATAATAATAAAGTTAAAAGTAATTTTAAAAATTGAAAAAAATTACTTGTAAATGATGCTTAAGTAACATTTGTTTTTCAACTTCAATTTTAGTGAAAATTAGACTTTTGTAAAAATAAGTACATAAATTTTTTTAAAAAAATATTTTTTATTTTTACATTTCATGTCGAAAGAAAGGAGACCTTGACATAAAGATAACAACTTTGTAAAGATAACAATTTATAAACTTTTATCATCTAAATTACTATACAATTTAAACTTTATTTGCAAAACCAACTTCAATTTTAATTCAAGCCAACTCCAACTTCAATTCTATCAAACTCCTAGAATTGAAAAAAACTATTATCAAATGCACCTCACCTTTTATAAAAAAATCTCTCAAACCAAAGTGTCGTTTCAAATAATATGGTGTTTATAGACAAATAACTATAAACATCACTTACAAAAATTCTTTTCAAAGAGAGAACATTGACGTATCTCACCTCACTTATTTTCAAAGTCAAGCAAAATGCTAGTCACTGAATTTGTCAGAATTCATTTTAAAATCAGGGGACAAAACACATTAATACAAATCCTAAGATCCTTTAGCCTATTAATATTTTACAAACACCACACACAAATTAGGGTTTGATATAATGTTAAAATTCATCTCAAAATTAATGGGTGGTGAAAAAACAAGACAAATTAATATAACACCTGGGTTCTTCCACCTTGTTAGCAAATTGACATAAGTCCTAAAGTCCAACAAAATTGATTTGGAGGACCAAGTAAAGTCCAATTATGATGTCAGCCACATTGAGATAAGTTTAGTAAAAATCTTACCATCGCCATGTTGACAAAAGCTGCCCAAGTATAAACACATGCGAAAGAAAGTCATCTTAAACTCAAAATCCAACAACGACAGCAGCAACCTTTTCAAAGAAAAAAACATCTACAGACGTACCAAAGTCTGCATTGAAATATCCATCACACCTCACTGTGGAGCAACGAGAGACAAACGTCTAGGGCACATCACATGGCTACATATGGTAGGGGGGGTGACACACAACTGGAACAGTTACTTGGGGTTTCTGAGAACGATGATGACAGAATCCCCACGCAGGAACATCTTGCTGATGAACCTGTCCTTGTTGACAGGGAGGGCTTTCTTCTTGCCTTTGCCCATCTTTGGTATCTGCTTAAACATAGGCATAGAAAGGAAGGAATGAGAAGATAATTGTCAATCAAGGAAGACCAGTGCAATGAGAATTTCAGCAATGGAACAGGGGCATGGTTATCATAACCTCAGTCCACATCTCTCTGACGTTCTCGAGCACCATGTTGCAGTGACGATCAAAGGCTCTTACACGACCCAGTAGTTTCCTGTTGTTGCGACAATTTATGAGAACCTGAAAAAGGCAAGTGAACGTGATAAGGTGATAATTTTTTTTCATTGCTTGTCATGTATATAAAGTAGTAACCTACTGAAAAAATAGCAAGTAACACAAGTTTAGGTCATATGCATGTCAGAACTTTGCATGGTAGGTCTACAAATGTTATGCTTTCCTGCAAGAAATTGATACAAGGTCCTTCCTGATGGAAAAGTAGTTTCATCACAAACATGAGCAACAGTTACTGAAAGATCTTTGGCAACATTGACATCATCAGTATCATCACAAACATGAGCAAAAGTTACTGCACCAATTTTAGTAGCAGCACCAGTTGCAAATACAATATATTCATCAAGTGCATCTGCCACAACTGCATTAACATCATCTTCATTTTCAATTCGAGGATTACTTTCTACTTCCCGTTCAAGTTCTAAATATGTGTGTTAACGAGCTATTGCTTTGATGTTAAATAAGTTTCACTGGTGGCTAGGCCAGTTTGAAGTATGTGTAGCATAAATTCAATTCTGAGTTACAAGTTGAATCCATTCAAGAAGTTCTCCAAAGTTTCAATTAGAGAATAACAGACTTGAACCAGACGTTAAGAGGTGTTTGTCTCCAGTTATTATAGAATGATCTTTTCTAGCTATTAAGAAAAGTGAAATCTCTGTTTATTTTCTGTATTCTTTCAGAAAAAAGGAAGATAATTCTACCTGGGTGTTATTCTTTACGCTCATCATTAACACAGAAAGTGGCCCTGTGTTGAATTCTTCTTCTTCGGTCTTTCCCTGCAAGACATGGTGTCTTAAGTATTAACTAATATTACCCAATAAAAGCTAAGATGTATATCTTCCAACAGCCAAGAAATTCAAAAAAAAACCCAAAATAGATATCTCATAACACAAAAATAAGGCATCACTAAAGAAACAAAAAATTGCAAAAGAACAACTATTTATAACAGGAAAACCCTAGTGACATAATATTAAAAATATATAATCTAAAAAGTTAAGACACTTACAAATTGCCACAATTCGTAAAAAGAAAACAAATAACATTTTTTATTTTTTATATGTTACACCAGAAAATAACAACAAAAGATAACAAGTATCTCAACATATAAGATGGCCATTGCCTAAATCACTTACGGCATTATCATCCTCCAACTGCATCCTGCAAAAAATAAACAAAGAACCACATCAACTCAGGGAAACTAAAAGGAATATTTTACTTTCCTTAGAAACTTATTTTAAAAATAGGCCTCCGACAAAATTCATAACTACAGCTCTGTGCCACATGTTGTAGGATTCTTTTTAATTTGAAGCAATCACTGAGATTGTGGTGCAATAACCGTTTAACCCAATCAAGGTGTTTCAATCACCGCAACTGGTCAAAACAACTGATATCCAAAAAGATTCAAGACAAGAACACCCTAGAAATCAATTATCCATCCATACTAATCACTGTGTTTGAAGTAGCATAAGTGGTTTACATAGTTGCAACACTACAAACATCATGATTTGTTCTTTTTTTTTTGGAAAAAAAATAATAACCACATGATGCCATATGGCATCACATAGGCTTGTAAATGGATATACAAAATCTAATTCAAACACAAATTAATTTATCTAGTGAAACCCAGATTCAATATCTGACAAACCGAATTCAAATTCCGAAACTGATAATCCAAAAGCATTCTAGAAAAATCCAGATATGTATCCTAGTCCCAGCATGGTCATCAAATTCCAACAATGCAAGCAAAAGAGAGGCAGCGTCAAAAACATAAGCGTACGACAAAAAACCCACATAGTGAACTCTTCAAACTCAAAGTGAGACTCCCCATTACTCGGCCCCCTTTCCTCCGTAATATCAAACATTCAAACCCCAAACCAAAGAAAAGAGAAAAGCGGAAGAACATGATGACGACGATAGAACCGAAGCACGACCATTTGAAATCTCGATTCCGTGTATAAAGAGATAGAAACAGAAATCCAACAAAATAACGCGGCGAGAAGGAACACCGATCCGGACCCGATAAACCCTAGGAGTCGGGGGGTTTCGAGAGATGGAACGGGAGGTTAGATACCAATGAAATGGGAGAACGAGGCAGAGACAGAGAGAGAGCGAGAGAGAAGGAGAGCAAACTGACGAACCTGGACTTGGCGTCGAGTCTAGGGTTACGGCAGATGTCGCCGGAGCTGGAGCAAAACCCTCCTCTTCCGTTCGCTCCGGTCGGCGGAGGAAGAGCTCCTTGTCCGTATGTTCGCCAGCTGCGTCAAAAGCATTCAAAACCTTTCGGTATATATACGATATTACCGTAAATTTTATCTTATTATAATAATTGATCAATAAAAAAACTTATAAGTAATATAAGTATTTTAGTCTTATTTATTATTTTTAACGTAAAACTATTTTTCAACACGTTTTGCATTTGTAAGTTCTTTATTGAAATATTTTATATAACATTTTACATATAGTATGTATGAACTGATTCTGATATTATATAAATTTTATTTTATTAAAATCAATTAATTAGTATAAAAAACTCATAAGTGATGATATAAATGTCTTAGTTCTATTCATTAGTTTCAATATAAGATTTTTTTTTTCCAACAATTACAAAAGTGTACGTGAAAATGTTAAATTTTTTTTTGTATTTTTAAGCATTTGACCAAAAAAATTTCTATGTTATAAGTGTATGTATATAATAACACAGAGAGTTATTAAATCAACATCATTTAAATCTTTACGTGTACATTGTAACTTTATCATCTAATTGATATTTTTAAGTTTGTATCTATGAAATACCATGTTTAATGACTTTAGTAACGACTTCTTCTTCTTTCTCTCTATATTCATTGACTAAGAAATCATAGATATTTCTATTAAAATTTTCGTAATACATCACTGTCTCTTTAAATTCCTCCTTTATTATTCATTAATTTTTTTAAAAATCTCTCTCTACCCTGTATATATATATAATAACTTAAAATGAAGTATCATTGAAAAATAATTCTAATGATATTATTAAAAAATTAACTCCTTTATAATATTCATTAACTACATAATATTATATAATTTTAACGAATCAATACGTTTACATAAATTACTTCAATCATAATTTTTTTTTTTAAGCTACACATAAAAACCACAAATTTCTCTGACTTCACATTATTTGCATAATATTTATACGTATTTTTTCAAAGTTATTATTTTTCAAACTAAACAATTCAAATTTTTGTTTTTAAAAAAAACATATGAACATGGGCCCTTAGGGCCCAACCCAGCCCACTATCATAAGTGGGTTGGGCTGCAACCCATATCTTTTTCAATACAAAAAGGATTTCTATCACTTGAGTTACCCAAGATTATTACGAGAAGATTTGTATAAAAAACAGTAATAAATAATATAATAGTAAATTAAACTTATTATTTTTTATATTTTTTATCATTTCTTATACTTTTCAAAGACACAAATTATTTTAAATGTTGCAACATCGATCTTTAATGTATGCAACAGTAAAATTAAAAGTCCAAGAGGATTTAAGATTTAAGGTTTAGAATTTAAAGTCTATCGCGTAATTTAATGTTAAAAACACGTTATCTAAAAACATGAAATCGACACTTATCTCATTCAACCAACCAAATTAATTTAATTTAATGTTGTTTTTTCACTTTTTTTAAAAAAGTTCCTTTTATAAAATGTTTTCTTGAAGCGACTTTTTCCTTTCCTTTTTCAGAGTTGTTGAATGTAGTATGATAATGACAGGTTGTTGATTTATCATATTTTATTATATTTTATATTTTTTAAAAATATAAATCTCTTCCAGCAACATATCTGAATGTAATTCACTTCAACCATTGATATGATATTTTACTGGAACTTATGGTCTTAGGTTTAAAATTTCACTGATGCAATAGAATTATCTCACTAATAATTTTAAAAAGATTGTTAAAGTTATATCTTAATGTTTGAGAGAGCTTTCACTAAAATTTATGATATCAAAACTTTACTGATACAGTAAAATTATCTTATAATAATCTTTTTTTAAAAAAAACTTGTTTAATTATCACTTCAGGTGATTTGATCTATCTGAACTATTAACATCACTGGCCTTTTATCATAGAGTAAATCTTTGAAATAATTGTATTGATTATAAAAATAACGAAAAAGTAGAGCTAATTGTATGGATTTTAGCAGTAGATTGTCATGAATAAATGCTAAAATTTTACTCAAGCCAAGCATTGATTCTTGATCTGTATGACTGAACATTTATAATTTTTTTTAAAATTTAAATCTCTAATATTGATAATGTTGTTATTTGAGCTTATTTGTTAGATATATGTATAAGAACACTTTTTTTTTATTTTTTACTATAAAGCTTATTTTTTTAAAAAAATATTGATTCAAAAATACTTATCAAATAAATATTTATTAAAACATAGTTCAGTGAATAAATATTAAAAATGAACTGTTAATTGTTTTTTATGATAAATAATTATTCCAATTTTGAACACTTATTTTTAATATAATCATACATAAAAAATATTTTCAAATTTGTGGAATATAACCATATACCATCTCAACGTTAATAGTTACATATACGAGAAGTTTGTGCCAACAGAATTAAATTAGAGAGAATTCAATTTCGTCTAATTTAGGTATTTATAACGATATTCTTTGACAGAATTCAATTTTTTCGTAGAATTGAACAAAATTCATTTAAAATGAAGGTTCAGAATTCAATTTCAATATTTCCTTGTGAATTAAGCGGAATTTTTCTACTTGTCTTCAGATATCCTATAACTTTTATATCTATTAAAAAGTCAATAGTTAAATTTTAAAATATATTAAATTTTTATTTTTTAAATAAAAAATAAATTCAATTTTATCTAATTGTATTATATGTACAAACACTAAAATTTTGAATTCTATTTAATTCTTGAATATGCACAAATACTTCTTTATTGAATTCAATTCAATTCTGATTGAGAAATAAATTTATTTTTAGCAATTTATTTTCGTAAAAAATCGTTGAAGAACCTTTATTAAAATGAATTCTATTTTAATTCATTCTACGTACACAAACGAATCCATAGTATTTTTATTTCGTAAAAAATCATCAAAATGATAACCATTAAAATTAATATCTTAATCGTTGAGGAACCTTTATTAAGACTCCAAAGTCTTAAAAGTAGAATTTTCACTGCAAAGATTGATATTGTATTTATTTATTGATTTAACTTCAACTCTAAGATTTGTATTGTAGTTGAAGTTGATTGAAATTAGTAGTTAAAGTTGTTGGCATCGTTTGAGGTTAGTTTTAATTAATTTTTAAAATTATTTTTAACATTATTATTATTATATAAATTTTAATGTATAAATTTTTATTATCTTAATTACTCAAAATCACTTATCACTCATCTTAATTCTCAAAATCACTTTTGTTTTACATTTTCATTTTTCAATCAATTTTTATTATTATTTTATCACCATATTTTTTAATTTCGTATATTTTAAATAATTATATTTTACACTTATCGACACAATTTAAATTTATCGTAATTTTATTAAATGTCAACTCACCATCAACTTTAATTATTTATCTTTTATGATATAATATTATCAATCAATACCGTTCATCAGTAATTTATGAATAAAATTTGATAAATAAACGAGAATTTAATATAAAAAAATAATTTTAAAAAAAGTCAAATATGAGAAAAAGGGGGTGTGGTCCAACATGCCCCCGGCATCTTCCACTCGCCGTCTCACCGCTTCCGTCTCCACCACGGCCACCGCCACCACCGCCGCCACCGCCGCCCTCGCCTGCTCCTCCGCCCGCGCGTCCACCTCCGCCGCGGCCTCCCGCGGGAAAATCCAGAATTCGAGGCGGGGAATCCTGTGCCCCTCCCCTCCCGCCCCCTGCGTTTCCTTCGATTCCCCCAAGTAGAGAGATCCCCCCCTCTTCCGCCTCTCCGCGCCGGGGAGAGCCCCACCGCCTCCCGACCCGGTTCCCGGAGATCTCGGTTTACGCTGCGCTGTTTCCGAATTCCATGCTTGGCGTGCTGCTGCCGCTGCCGCTGCTGCTGCTGCTGCCGCTGCTGCGGTTTTCTCAAAGCTCCAGCGTTTAGCTCCCGGTCTTTCGGGAATTTCGTGCTTCTCCGTGGCTGGTCCGTTGGATCCTCCTTCGCTTCCTGTTAGTGTGCGTTTGTGTGTGTGTGCTTGCGCGCGCGTGCTTTTTCCTTTCTGATCCAGTTTGTGTTTTTTTTGCCAGTTCTGGAAAGGAGAAAGCTTGATGCTTTACAGTTTGGCATTTTAGGTTTTCCTCTCTCTCATTTTGCTTGGGAGGAAGGGAGGAAACTGGGATTGACTTCGTTTACAGACTAGGGTTTTTGGAGGGTTCGATCATTCTTGCCTGAGTTTGGATGTCAGCGTTGGTTGGTGGGGAGTAGCAAATGCCAGGGCTTTGTGGAAGATGCTGATGAAGTGGCTGTCCGTGTGCAGGGTTCTCTTTTGATTGGAGATTCTTTCATGGTAAAGCCTCTTAGCTCTTACCCTTTCTCCTGTGCTCTCCTGTTGCTCCACATGACCTAAATTTGGTAGATTTGTGGTAATGGCTGCTTTTGACATAATTTCAGTAAAATCTGCAGACGCAAGTACTTTATTTTTGGAGTGGTAGTGATGATGTTACTACGGCTTGGTTTGGTTATAGCTCTTATTAAAAATTAATTCCATAGTCATAATGACATGAAAGTTTCCATATATATATTTTTATATATAATCACATCAATATTAAAATATATAATTTCATTATTCTACACATTTTATTTAAATGTTAAAACAAATACAAACATTATAAATATAAATCTTTACTGTCTTGTTGAGCAGCCTAAAATCCAATGCATCTTTTTTTTGCTTGATAAATACAGTTTCGAGGGTTACTTTTTTCCACTTCCGGAATTGAAAAAGCTCATACCAAACACAACCACAACCACAACGTGGAGTATTTTTCCATGATTTTTGTATTAGCGATATAATATGGATTTGGGTTTTTTTTTGAATTAAAAATTTTATTGAAAAGTTAATTTTCTTTAATTAAACCTACTTGTTAAAATTTTCTTATTTTAATTTTTTAGTTTAATCCTTTGAAATGATAATTGATACTTCAAAAAAAACTCTGGGAAAAGGAGCACCTGACTGCAATATTTTTTGAAAAAGCATTTCTGTTGAAACCCTCCATTCCATAATCCATAAGTAGTTCCAAATGCATCCAAGGTGTTCATTTATTATTCTTCACTTGAAAGATACTTTGAATTTAGCACTATCCTTTAGATGGCGAGAAAAAATTGTGGCCTTGTCAAGTTAGCACCCTTCTTTAATCTGTACCCAAGTGTTCCTAGTTGTGGACCATCAAAAGATAGGGAAAAATTGTGCAAAACCAGAGTTTTTGCCATTGCTTGCATAAATGAAATAACAAGAGAAAATACAATATCTGATTCCCCTAAAGCCTTTGATGATAGAGCACTCACATGCAGCACATAAATACCTTCCCGCACTTAGCTTTTCCATTTGTTACTAGATCTGTTGCTTTATTTTTGTTTCCCTTCAACATGCAAAAATTTATACATTTAGGACCTTGTTACTGTTAAATATATTAACTATATTAGTGCCTAGAAATAGATATTTTCTGGTTTGATTATTTATGAAGTTCTCTTATAATCTGGTTTAGACTTCCACAGTCTTCTGTGTTTATAGAATATATTTTTTCTGGTGTGATTCTTTATGAAGCTTTCTTATAGTCTGATTTGAATGATTCACTCATTTGTATCCTCTCTCTTACATGTTGATCTCATGCTTGATAAAATATTAAGAGGATAATCTTTTGGTTCTACAGGAAAGTGTATGGAGATCATTTCATTGCCTTGGTAGAAATTTGTTGATGAAATCACATAGTTTTGGTTTTTGTTTTCTCATAAAGTTGTCCTGTTACCCACAGTTCCACAGTTGGCATTTCAGGTGCTGAGTTGAATCTCTTACATTGCTGGAGGGTTCAGAACCAAAACTTCAGTAAATCTATTTAGTAAGACTACGTAGCGCTCTTTACAAAAACTTGGGATTCTTGATGGAAGTCACCAGTCCAAGGACAGATACCTCAACAGATGTGGATGCCGATGATAAGAATCAGAGGGTGATGTCACTTGCTGCTGCTGTTCCTTACTGTATTAATTAATGATTGGGATTATTGCTAGCCTTATATAACAGCAAGGTTCATCTGATGCTTTTATGAACATGGAAAGGGAATGCTTGTTTGATGATACAAAAATAATTTTAATATCGTTTTTATAATTTTTAATCAGGTTTTTAATTTTTATTTGGTGATCTAGTGATTTTCTCTGAAAACTGAGAAGAAACTTTGCCATTGCAACTTGTCATTATAATAAAGAAATTGTAGTGAATGGTGAAGGATATCTTGTTTCAGAGAAGTGTTCCTAGTGGTGCCTCTAGAAAAAATTCCTAGAGGAATTTCTTATTTTTTGTAAAAACAAATATCTAATTATATGGTTAGTTAATTTATAGTACAATCTTTTTATATTAGAATTTCAACTTTGTCTAAGTTATATCCATTAATGTGTTTTTATTTTAAAATCATGACACAAAATTACTCAACTTTAAGGCATTTAGATCAAAAACTACTACTTATAATCATGACACAATTGTAGTAATTTTTTTTTCCATGTCTTTATAATCATCTAATCCTAAAATCCATATTATTATTATCATACTTTTTCGTGTATTTAGAGGAGATGGGCATGTAACTAAAATTACAGAAAATCAATTTAGGTTTATGCTTGGTAGGTTAACAATAGAAGTTATGATGGAGTACCTAGAAACCTATTGTTGTGGGTTTTAGAAAGAAAAGGAACATCAATAGTATATATTGATATTATAAATGACATGTATGAAAGTATAACTACTAGTGTTAAAACTATAGAAGGAGAAACTAGGGAATTTTCTATAGGCATAGGTTTACACCAAGGTCCTCCATGAGTCCACATTTGTTCATCATGGTCATGGATGGAATAACTAGGGAAATTTAGGGACACAAAGCTCCTAGATGCACCTTTAGAAAAAATTAAAAGTGAAATCATTGAAAACGATTTTGTATTTATTTTAGGTAGATCTAGATTGAAAGTTATTTATCTACTTCAGCGTATTACCTTTCAAAATAAATTAAAAGTGAAATTTTGTAGGATATCTATTATTCTAATTTTAACGTATGGTACAGAGTGTTAGAGTATTAAACATTAATATGTTCAAAAAATTCATGTAACCAAAATGAGAATGTTAAGTCTTTCAGTGAAAAAGCTTGATGAGTGACAAGTCAAAAAATGGTTTTGTCCAAAATAGGGTGTGAGTTGCACTTATTGAGGATAAAGTAAGAGGAAAGGATCTTGGATGTTTTGGTTATTAATCTTTCTCCTTTTGAGTTGAATTGGTTGGATTGATACAATGGATTGGTCAGTTGCTACTTCACATATGTTTAACCTACAAAACAATGGATAGGACTGACTCCAATGGGGTCAGCCTCACCCCCTTCAATTCTTAATTCATAGGAGTGCTTAAAAGAGGTGGATCAGATTTAGTGTCAGTTAGTAGTATACCTTTAATGTCACATTCATTGTAGTATTTATACCCATTGGTTGTTGGTGGGGTAGGTGAAAGTTGGTCAATCTCGAGTGGCTGCAAGGCATTCGTATGGCCAACTTGCATCCAATATTTCAACATTAATGTAGATGCAACATTCACCATCACATAAGGTCAATAAAGTTGTGACTAAAATATCCATATGATTTTAGAGTCATTGCTAGAGCAGCCAACACAGATGGGTTTGGTTTTCTTTGCGATTTCATTCTATCATTTTGGCCATGGTCATTACCAAATGAGGAAACAAAGCTAGTTTAATATGGTAGTTGATCCAATTTATTATATACAAATTTGATTGAAGGATTTTATTTTTTTTCAAATTTTTGTTTGGGCAAACTTTTGCCTAAAAGCTACATTATGGAAAATTCCAATAGCCTTCATTATCACTAATTGCAACCTAAGAATCTTAATGAATGCTCAAATTAGTTAGCAATGGGAGTAACATGAATGCCATAAATTAGATTCAGGTTCTATGTATCTAACATAGGTGACCATGTTGAAATTTGTATGATTATTACACAATCGTTGGACCCAACCCCAAAATTAGTTGTTAAGGGGTCAATCTGTTCATTTATTCAAGTGTGTTGTGTAGTAGGAGACTCACTCACTCAGTTAGGCAAGGCCCACTTCAAAATAGAAGTCATAGATAATGTGGAAAACTTATTGTGTCTCCATTCTAGGACCACCCAAGCCCTGTTTATACACCTATTTAGTGCCTTTTGTTGCATTACCAGAGTTTGCTTGTATTTTGTTGGTTGAAGCCATGCTGCTTAGTGGTATACACACATTTAGTAGCTTTAGATGCATTACTTTGTGTTGCAGCCTTGCAGGATCCTTGTGTTGCACACGCATGGTAGTTTTGGCATAATTTAGAGTTTGTGTATTGGAGGCTGAAGGCATGGTGCTTAATTATTATTTTTATTTGTTTAGTTTAATGCAGGACAAATGGTTTCTCTGGCAGCATCTGACTCTAGTGATAGATCAAAGGAAAGGACTGGGGATCAAAAGGTAAATGATGGTTTTTTCTTTCTTCACACTATCAGTTTTTAGTTTTGTAAATGATATCTTGTTGGCTGTTATCATCTGATTTTTTATTTTGTTCTTTGTGGGTTCCTCGCTCAGAATCCTTGTTTCTTATGTTTTTGTTTTTTCTAGATATGCCTACAGCTTGGGTAGGCCACCTTTTTTCTTGCTTTTAATGATATTTCTCTTGTTATCACTCAAAAAAATTAAAATTTAAAAATATTCTTTTAATTTCTTTTTGGCAGACACTTCGTAGACTTGCTCAAAATCGTGAAGCAGCCAGAAAAAGCAGACTCAGAAAAAAGGTAATTCCTGTTACTGTCAAATATTTTCTATTAGTTGTATTAGCAGTATACTTTTCTTCAACAAATCTACGATTAGGATTGGGATCAGTAAATGGGCAACTCATGTGCCTATTGTTGGATTTGTAGATCATCTTGCTGAGTGAACTACTGATTGCTTGTGATTTTTTTTTTGCGATGATTGTCCCTTTCTATTTTTGTTTAATTGTTTTCAAGATTTTTACCTTCTGTCATAATTGCAGCCCAAAGTTATCAATGCTGGTCATTGTTTCAGAAACAAACATTCTTAGAAAAGTTTGCAAGATCTTTTCTGATTTTTTTTGAAAGGGTTGGAAGATCTTTTCTGAATTTATCATATATTTCTGAATTTATGGTAATGTTTGGAACTGAACTCACTAGGGTTGGTACCATAAAGATGCTATTATAGGTTGTGCTGGAAAAGTTGATTTTTCATTTAGTTATGATTTTTAATGATGGTTCTAAATTTTTCTCTTTAGGCATACGTTCAACAACTAGAAAGTAGCCGTTTGAAGCTTACCCAACTTGAGCAAGAACTCCAGCGGGCTAGGCAGCAGGTATGATTCTTCTCCACTTGTCCATTTATTTAAAATACACATTGTGTTTGAATGAGACATTTTGGTTCTTAACTTCTTAGTATTTTCCCAGGGCATATTTATATCAAGCTCAGGTGATCAGTCACATTCAGCAAATGGAAATGGTATGTACTGTTTCTTTCAATTTATGCTTCTCCAAGAACTTTTGCAAAGAATGAATATTGAAATATCGGAGTTTTTCATGATACTACTAGGAATATTTTTAGTCTTATGTCATATTAGTGATTTTGAAATACATGCTTATGCATACCTCATCTATATATAATATGACAAATATACGGTTGAATAGAAATGTGCCTGTGCACTATGAATGAACACAAGTGAATCTGCAGTTGATGGTGTACTAGGTCATGCTGATCATTTGGTTAAGTAATAGATTTTTTTTAAAATCATCAAAGTTGAATATAAATTCAGGCTAGGAGGGTGCACATATTTGCTGTAATCTGGATCTTTTTGAGTGCTTTTCTCCTATATGCTGTTTCTCTGACTAGCCAAGTGACTTTTCCTACAATTATTATTGGGAATTCATTCTGACCTGCCTCATCATCTTTCTTTTCCCCTAGAAACATATGCATCCATTATATGATTTAGGCTGAATTTGGCAAAGATTTTAGACCCTTGGATTTTGAAATTGGTTTCAGCATGGTATCAGTGGAAATTTCAATCCATATTGGAAATGGATTAACATTTTTCCCAAAACGACCATTTCCACATTGTAAAACATAGCTGTCTGATATGACTGAAATTTTAACTAAGGCACGTTTTCACTTTTCATTGGCTTCCAATCCTCCTCTCCATATCTCCTGTAGATCTCTTTGTACATTGAAATTTACTCTGATCTACACTGAAATCTTTCTCCAATCTTTGAACACTCGAAGGTTTTCCAACTTCTCATTTTGTGAAGTTTCTAGATGTGTTGTTATTTCTCAAGTTCAATTCTCTTGATGATGAAATATCTTCCCAGGTTGATCTAAGGTTATTCTCTCTATCTACCTTTTTTTTAAAATTTTTTTTACAGTTTTTTCCTTGATCTTTTTTGGAATTTGTGTGTTTTCAGGTATTTCTAGGTTAAATTGAGTAAATCTAACCCATTTTTTGTTTTATTATATAGATCTAGACTAAACTGATCTTGTTAGGGGCTAAGATTTGCTGTTTATGTACCTCTTGGAAATGAACCTTGCCAACCTTACCTCTGCCAGTTGTAGATACTCTTCACAGCTCAAGGAGATGAACTTTGGTTTTGAAGTTGAGAGTTTACTGATTTTGAAGCCTATTTCCTACAAATTTAGGTCTTTGAATGAAGATGTGAATGAATATACTAAATCTTAAGCTAAGTGGAGGAAAATTGAAGTCTCTCTAGGAAGAATTGAATTAAGATTAGGAGTGTTTGAAAAGTTTACGAGCATTCAGGAAGTGTTAATTGAAGCACAAATGAGTGTATTTTATATCCTAGAGGATGGTAATAAAGCTCTTATAATGGCTAGATTTTTCTAGTAGGAAAATGGTATACTGAATCCTGTAATGGTCAGATTCCTTGATTGGTCTTTTAAAGATTTTCTTGATTTTGATCACCCTTGGATTTTGCTATATCATTTCAAATTAGTATGCCCAACATTTTTCAAAGGTAAAAATGTCATAGTGACCCATTTTTGATATACCACACCCATAGTGAATTTACGCTCATCAGACAAAATTGATATGCTAACTTCAAATTGGTAGTCAATTTGCCATATGATGTAAGAGCTTGATTTTACATGCGATTTTTTAAAATTATGTTATGTGTTTATGTAACTACTTTACATGCCTTGCGTGGGGGGTTTTACACTTATCTAGGGCTTATGAAAAAAAATTGCAGTTAGTAGACTCAAGTTATACAACGTAAGATTTATTCTGAAATTACCTAAGATGATCCTAGAGTAATTTCTTTTTGATTTCTTCAAGCCTCTTGATTGCTTTTTCCTTATTCATATCATTAAGATCTTGTTGAGGCTTAGTCTTTTCTAATTGCAACTCATAATACTTGAATAAATCGTCAATGCATATACATGTGATTTCGAAAATATAATACTAACAGCTAAATATGTATATAACCTTCAAAAAAAACTATTGATACACATCAACAAACATGTATAAATCGTCAATGCATATATTCATTTTAGCAAAGGCATCCTGCAACTTTGACTAGGATTCTAAATAGGCAAGTTAATGAATTGGAAGATTTGATTGTATTATGGAAATCTGCCTGCCCATCTTGATAGTATTTAAATCAATCATTTACTAATTGTTAACTTACCAGTTAGGAAGAGCCCCAAATACTTGATCAAGGACTCTACCTTAACAGCACATGAATTTTGTTGAGTCTGTACCTCTTATGATGTACCAATCCTAATTATTGAGAACTTGCTAAAATTGATCTTCAGCCCAGGGACCATATTGAATAATACCAACAAACATTGTAGGTGTTCTCCAAAGCAAGTAAGAATGATGACAACAGTTATCCTTGTCATAGGCCCCCACAATTCCCAAACTCTGGCATAGGAGATCCGTTTATTAGAATTGAAAAGGCAGTTGAGCTGATGCAATGGTCAATCCATTTGTGCAACTTTGTTTCAAATTCCATGCAATGCATAACCTGCAAGTCTGCTACAGGCAATTTGAAGATATTATATCGTATGCTTTTTCCATATCTAATTTCCATTCAAAGTTGAGTCTATCCTGTCTCCATCTGGCCGCAACACACATTGATGAGTACTGATTTCAGCCACCCACACTGAGGTTCTGTGTTGCCATCCATGCCGCTCAACCCCCTGTAGATTGGTCACCTACGTCCCATCTCTTAGTAACTCCTCAAGCCAAGTTTAATTTAGGAACTCAACTAGAAAATATTCCCTAAAAGATTATTCGAACCACCACAAGGTCTTTGAGCCCCTTCTCCTTTGTAGCCAATAAACTAGTGATTTTCCCTTCAAGAATGGTGCATTATAGACAGGACATTGGCTTATCCTTCTCAATCTGACTCATGCACCCAACCCACCTCCACCTAAGGAAGAAAGCAAGGAAAAGTTGAAGCACTTGGTTTCTGTTGTCTTCCCTGGGTTGACTCATGAAAAGTTGACTCATGTACTTTCCCTACAACATTCATGAATTGCTCTTGATTCCCTAATCCTTTGTAAATCCAAAAGTATTGGATCTTTGTAAGCAGTTGCTTGATGACCATCACCAAGGCTGCCATTCATCAAGTTTTCACACTCCTAGTTGCCTTCTCACCTTCACCCTCCTATCTCTAATAATGGATCCTCTCATTGCTGAGGGACTGAATGTGTACTTCCGGGAACCATGCTATCCTCCCTTATCTTCCCTTGATGTAGCATTCATTCTCTGATCAACTGCAACATTTGATGATTCATGTACAATGAAGGATCGTTTTTGACACATTCCTTGAAATTATTGGTTGGATTTTTCTTAGTCAATGAAGCAAAGGCTTTCTAGAAGTGTTTGGTGAAATAATGGGCATATTTTGTAACTTTTGTATCATGAGCGTTTAGGACAAGGGAAAATACCTATTATTAGAGCAAGGACATCAGTTATAGGTCATTTTGTTATGACATTTCATGTATTACTTTTGTGATATAATATTCTGTAAAATGAATTTTGTAACCTGTTTTTATTATTTAGAACTAGAAATAGTGCTTGTCCTTGTTTTGAAAATTCTCTTATATTGGTTAAACATCTTATTTTTAATCAAGTTGTTTGCAGGAGCCTTGGCGTTTGATATAGAATATGCTCGTTGGTTGGAAGAGCATAATCGGCAGATCAGTGAGCTGAGAACAGCCGTAAATGCCCATGCAAGTGATGCTGAACTCCGGATCATTGTTGAAAGTGTCATGGCACATTATGATAACATTTGGAAATTGAAGAGCAATGCTGCCAAAGCAGATGTCTTCCACATGCTATCAGGCATGTGGAAAACCCCTGCAGAGAGGTGCTTCCTGTGGTTAGGAGGATTCCGTTCATCAGAGCTCCTCAAGGTGTGTTGATCCATCTCTTAAAAAATTATTATTGTCGTTCCTTTTTCTGTGATATTTTCTGTATTTCTCTCTCTTAAAAGGAAGGCTTACCAATGCCATTTGTCTTCTCATGCTTGTTGATACAACTGCTGTCGGACTTTGAATCACTAAGTAATATCCACCCAAATTTATCAGCCATGAATACTAATGCAGAGTACACCGGGCTTTGCTTTATCCAACTTGTTTTAAAGAAGGAATTCTATATACCATCCGAAATGTATGAAATTTTGAAAATGCCATTATATTATTAAAAGTATCACATGTACCACTTTACTGCTTTTTAGTTTCATATATGTCATTACCATAATTTTGAAAATACCATAATCTGATGCTGCCCCAGGCAGTACCCTTGGCAGAACCCTCCTTGTCTCTTATTGTTTTGCCATCTCCTTCATCTTCATTGTTGCCATTCCAATGTATCCCTTCATTGGCCCCACCACCTCTTCCCCATCAGCTCCCTTCTCCACCACCACTGTCTTGGTCAATGGAACCCTAGATGACACCTGATGCCTCAATTTCCCAATCCTTCCAATTGCACCCTTTTGTCTCATTGGCTCTTCTTTGCCCTTCTATGATCCCCTCCCCTCACTCTTCACCACAGAAACCTAGGAAGAGTGCTCCACTAAGCCCCCCTCAACTTCCACAGTCCCTCTAGGGATGAAAACTCCCACGTAGTGGAATTCACCTCCCACCTTGACTTTGATCCTCTTAGGGATTTTGACTCCACAACATCCCCACACCTTTTGGGGATGAGGTGACTCCTTCCTCCTGACCTCCTTTGGGGAACCCTCCTCAACTCCTTGCTCCTTCTTGGACAAGAAGGCCAGTGGCCCATGCTCCTGTACATTCTGCAACAAACAATGTCTTGGCAATCTACTGTTCAATGTATGAACCCCTAGCACTGGAGACATTGGTTAGGTTTCCACTGACCTCCCTGTGCCTTAGATTTGCACCATGAAGAAGTCCCCCACACCAGCTGGTACCACCCTCTCCTTCTCACCTTGTCTCCATTCCAGCTGGAGACACATCTGATTTTTGATATCATAGTATTTGCAGATATCATTGTACATATAAGATGGTAGAATATGTATTTATAATAATGGTGATACACTATAAATCGATTAGGTTCTTGAATGCATCAAGTAACTTCAGCGTTTTTATTTTGATGAAATCTATCATTTGCACAAGGGAATGGTATCTTCCTTTTTTGAGTGGTAAGGGAATGATATTTTCTGTAAAGAAATAGTTGTCTTATGTGTATCACTTCAACACTAATCTTTTTGGTCAAATTTTCTTTGAAGGGGCAGTGATGGAAGTTGTAAGTGCCCAATTCATCTTGAGGACACACATTTGTATTGTATATATACTACTGCACATATAAGGATGCATCTTGACTGTTGAGAAATTGCACCTAGAACTTCCCTAAAGAATTTCACTATTGAAAAAGTTTTGCCTTGGAAGGTTACTGAGAGGATGCCTTATTGAAAGCATCATTTTAGATTGCTTCTGGCAGCCAAGAATATTTTCCTTCTTCAAGGATGTTATTTCTAGGCTTTGAGCACTTGTTAAATAAATCCATCCTTGTCTTTGCAGCCAGTATGACCAAAACAATGAAAAATTAAATGCACCCTGGAAACTCTCCTTGCCTAGTTTTTTTTGCAAGGTCGTCAAGTAGAAAGCATTTTAGGAAAATTCATTTTTTGGAGTACACCTTAGACGAGTGTTTTCAATCTGCCATCTATTTTGGAAGCTCCCATTTATTTAACATTATTTCCAACAAATACAGAGGCTGTATGTATGTGACATCACACTGAATCATTCATATAGTATTAATTTGATGATGTAGAGCATCACTTGTTGGTAAACATACGAAAATTTGTAATTATCAAATTCTTGTCATCATCATAAAGCCCTATTCATCAATGTGGAGGCAGTGCAGTAATGAATCCTATTAAATCTGCAATCATTTGATGAATGACAAAATTAATTTTCTATATGTATTATTTTTTAACTAGAACTTGGGTTACAGTTACCACAAGTACTGGGTATTTTCTACATTTACTTTTATTAGAAATCACCTTCAGTTGGGCACAGCAGAGAATGATCAATCTGCTCAAAAAAGAGAGAAGTAGTTAATGTTAGATTTGTATGATGGAAGAAAGGCACAATCAGGAAAAAAGGGAAGGGCCTTTTCTTTATCTCTTGAGGTAGAAAAATCATGATTGGGTTGCAGCAAAGCTATGGATCTTGATTATGAGTCTTTTGTTGGAATGAAATGGTCCTAGTTTCTTGAGTGGTACTCTAATTACATATAGCATGCCTACTGCAAATCGTCATATTTGTGTTTTTACCATTCATAACTCTCCTTGGTAGAGGATCACTGCTCATCCTTATTGATTAGGGGGCTTACCTTCAAATAGGAGAGTAAGTACAAACAAGTACTAATAGCGTAGCAAAAATGCCACCGCCAAAAATTTTGTGATATTTAGAACTAATGGCAGAGGCTTGGAAGATTACCAACACTTTATTATGTTAATGTATGAGAGTTCTCTCTATTTATTAGATAGACTTAAATTGTACTTCCATGTTGCAGCTTCTTACAAGTCATTTGGAGCCTCTTACTGAACAGCAGTTGGCAGGCATAAGCAGTCTCGAACAATCATCTCAGCAAGCAGAGGATGCATTGTCCCAGGGAATGGAAGCGTTGCAACAATCACTGGCGGAAACATTGGCCTCTGCTTCCCCAGGAACTTCTGGATCATCCGGGAATGTAGCAAACTACATGGGGCAGATGGCAATGGCAATGGGAAAACTAGGCACATTGGAGAGCTTTTTGCGTCAGGTTACATTTTTCCTTAATGTCATATACATTAAAATAAGCTGAAATCTCTTCACAAACGCTGATGGCTGATGCTTGGTTTAACCAGTGCAAAATATAATGTATTTTCAATAGTAAATTGTTATTTGTGGATTTGATGCAGGTAGAAACAAGTTTTTGTTTCATCTTTTTCCATTCCTGTCCTGGTATAGCAATGAGTGTCAGTTAATGTTTGAATCCTACCACATTGCTGGATCCTATAATATTGACTGTCACTCTTGGGATCATTTCAGCCTTTTGGTGATCATGGTTTCTGAGGTGTTAGTCCACTCTACCATAGGAATTACTGTCACTATGATTCTGGGTGAAGATGTAACCCATAATTCTGTTAAATTACAGGCTTCCGGGGAAAGAATTCATTGGGTGTGTCTGGTCTTTAATTTAACAGTGTACACCATCTACTGCCGAGTCCAATAAATACTTCAATTTTCTTTTTCAGCAAAGCTATGGGCAAGGCGTTTTGAAGCTGTTTTGTTTCAACTTATGATTGTTAGGAGATACAAGGATAGTTCTTTTGCTCAGATTCAATATAGTGTGGAACAGGAGCACATTATTTGTTTTGAATTTTTCCTTAAATTTCTTGGTTTAGCATCAACATTCATTATTTTTTTGTTAGTTTTATTTCAAAAAATTAGTTTTCATTATATTCAACTGAGTCTAAGGTTCTTTCATGCATTATTTCAATGTATCAATCTAAATGGATCTTTTCTTGTCATATGTGTTGGTTTTAACCTAAAAACTAGCTTTGATCAGGGTATGATCATGGATTATCAGACAGATAAAGGTCCCGTTCGTTTACCCATGAGTTGCTGCTTAGTAATTTTTGAAGGAGCTGCTATGATAAAACACCTCCACTAATAATGTAGCTACAGTAATGGAGTTGCTTTTCTTTGACTATTGGAAAAGATTTTTCAGCTACAGTCTTGGGACTTGAAATGATTCTCAAGAATTTGAGCCCACAAATATTTGTTTGAAGTAGTCCTTTGAAAACCGTGCTTAAACTTCTACGAGTTGAAGCTACAAAAGCTGTCAACTAATTCACCCAGAATATCCTACCTATGATATGAATTTTGAAGGTTTTGTTATAAGGCTTATTTGCAAGAGGGTTCATAGATCTTTTTCAAGCAATTTAATTAGTATCTTCTATCCTATGTTCTTTCAACTCATGCACAATTTGTTGTCCTTGTTTTGCATGATCACCAAACATTCCTGTCTTGTGAATCATGGCTTGCACTTATGTGTGAACAACACACTGTACATGAAGATTGAGTTGTAATCCCTGTTCGTTCAAACTCTACCGTTCTAACACCTCTTTTTGTTTCTCTGTGTAGGCTGACAACCTGCGGCAACAAACTCTGCAACAATTGCATCGCATACTAACCACTCGTCAATCAGCAAGAGCCCTTCTTGCAATCAATGACTACTTTTCACGACTGAGAGCTCTCAGTTCTCTTTGGTTGGCCCGTCCACGGGAGTAGGAACTGGTATGTGGGACTCTAATGCTTTTGGAAGTATGTAGGTATGTAAGTATGTAGGTAAGTAATATCTATATCATTAATCAGTTTTGTCTCAACTAGGTAAAGTATTTATCTTGATAAAAAAAAAATGATATGGGAATCTAATACTTCTGGAGATACATATGTATGTGATGTGTTTTTTCTGAAATATTTTTGGGGGTTCGCTATCTATAATAAAGATTTTGATTACAATCATTTACTGATAGGAATATTCTTTTTAAAGATTTTGATAGTTAACTTGTAGGCAAATCATGGTTTTCACTCAACTAGATAAAAAGATTTATATCTTGATGAAAGAACTGATTTTGGGAGTCTAATGCTTCTGGTTGTACGTAGGTATGTGATTCAAATAACAATCAATTCCAGTGCATTTATGGGAGGATATGAGTACACCTCTCTAGGAAAGGTGTTTCTTGGAAAATGACTCCTTATCAGTAATAGAGACTTTGATGACAAGCCAAACTCCTTATCATTAAGGAGTTTTTGTTGAACTAGTTTTAAGGCAATATCTATGGTTCTGACTCTCAACTAGATAAAAGATTTTTCTTTATATAACATCAGCTTTTTTGGCTCTTATATGTATGCATGTCATATCTGCCTTCTTTATCTTCCAGTTCAATCAAAGCCAAAGTAGGTGTGCAAGAGGACAATATACCATTCCGGAAGAAATTAATGCGGCTTATCCATGATTTCCCAAACACTTGATGGGCGGCACAGGAGATTGTAAACAATTGCATGGCACGGATTGTGGGCGTCTGCAAGTAGAAATTGGGACACTTGGAAAAGTTTGATTGTTGTAGTAATTATTAGATGGAAATGCTTGTGTCAGAAACATTGATGAGAGATGTTGGAAACTGTCATTTGCATACAGCATGGTTCAATGAAAGTATCCCCCGCCAGATTAGATGTATGTGAAGCTGAAAATATTAATTAAAGATACCTAGTTAGACTGCCATCTACTGCACCAGCCTAACAAACTGACAATTGCTTTTTATTTGATTTTAGGTTACTGTAAGTTATAATAAATCTTTAGATCTGGTGGGGCATTGGTGCATATATGATGTTCCTTGGGTCATAGGTGGGCTTTTTGTAAAAGAGATGATACCAAAAATGAAGTTCAAGATCTAGGGTAACACAAGTTGACTAAAATTTTATATGCACTACAGGTCAGAAAGGGTCACAAGATGAGCAAAAATACAAGATCCCAGCCTTATTAACAGTCCCCATGTATATGTTGTCTCACAAAGGATTCGTTTGATTTTTTCTCTTTCATATGTTATTATTATTTTACAAAGTTCTAGGTATAAATTTTTACCTTACAATTTATTATGTACATTATCATTATATACCATTATGGTATACAATAAATGCAGTTAAAAAACTCAACCAATATAGAAGATGACAAAAACAGCATCCTAACACCTAGGTGGGGTATGATGAACCATTCAGTAGCTTAATTGATCAAGGTTTTGTGGTCTAATATTTTCTTTAGATTAAAATAAATCTTGGTGTTTACATATTTTCTTGTTGATTTTCAAAAACACAAACTCAGAAATAGACGCCAATGCCAGACTGCCAGGGCTCCATCCATTATTTGATCTGGTCCACCCATGCGGCAAAACCCATGTGTCTTGTCATTGAACCTCCCACCGTCAACACTAATCAATTTCTAGACCATGCCCTCAAAACAAGCCCCCCCAAAAATTCCCTACCCTCATCTGGTCATTCAGTGCTACCACCACTGGCAGATCAGTGGTTTCATGCTAGACAGCTTCTCCGCCGCAAACCTACAGTGCCAATGGGTGGCAGGAAGGAGATTTCCTGGTGCTTTCTGCTTGTCTTACTCCTCCTGCTGTTGCACTTATGTCACGCCCGTGTTCCCTCTTACGGATCAGAAAGATTGACAGGTGGGTTTGGTTCCTGCTTGGATTCCAGCCGAGCAGGGGGTTCCCTTGGAGATGAGAAGAGAAGTGTCCACTCAAGACCCAATCCTCTTCACAACAGATAGGGAGTGCTCTGTGTGAGTGAGTGCTCTCATGTATGCTTCTTCCCAGACTTTTTGGCAAATTCAAGTGTAATAATGCCCTGGAGTCAGGAGGTCAAAGAGTCTCTGTCTGTATTGGTCTGATTCATGTTCAAGCAAATGCTGCAATGGCATCTCAACCATAGCTAAATTGTTATTATTAAAGTGTGGAGCATATGTTTATTGATTTTTAATACCATGTTGTGAAATTCCAAATTGGATGGACACTGTATGGGGTGAATCAAGCCAGTCTTGGGCATATTATTGTGTTGTTATCCCCCATGGGAAGTTTCTTTTCAGTTTCTCTGTAGTGTTGCCTTGTTACATGAATGTTGTTAACTTGTTATGGCATGGCCTTTTTTAAGTGTACTTTGAGACATTGAGTTCAAGTTATATGGTTTGTCAGTAGAAGATGTTTACAAACTGGTATCAGCCTCACTCTTTTTAGATGTTCTAATAATACATACGGTACAATTGATCTTCCCTTATTCTATAAGATTTATGAGGGGAAAAGTGTTAGATTAAGTGCAAATAAAAACATTACCAACATCAAAAAAACTTTCAGTTATGCTTGCTATCAATTTCAAATGCTCAATACAAAAGAAATGCTTGACCAAAGGGAAAAACTAACTGATGAAGAAAACTTCACTGAAGAAAGATTTAAGTAGAAATGAAGTCATATATGATATATATATATATATCATATATTCATTCACAATGACTAGTGCACTAACTGTGAAAGTAAACAGTTCTTTATTCCATCCTCATTCTCCTTTCTCCCTTTTCAATTTGCAACCCTTTTTCAATAATGGTAATAGTTATGTTTAGATTAAACCATACCGTCATTTGCTGGTTAGTTGTCATTTTTTTTCAAATTCATTTATGTTTAGCTCATTCAATAGATGAATTTGGTATTTAGAACAGCTAGTGTAAAGATGTCAATGAGTCGTGTCGAATCAATACAGTTGGACATTATTCATGTCGAGTCAGATTGTACCTAATCTTTCAACTAATAGCCTAAACACGACTCATTTGGCACGACCTATTTGAACTTGTGTTAGGCCATATCAAACCTAGCCCATGTGTTGAAAATAGACTACTGTGTTGACACAAAAACATAAAAGTGTAGCTTAGATACAATCCATCAAATCGTACCATATTGATTAATGACACGATTTAATTGTGCTAGATAGTGTTAGCCTAATTGGACACAATTCAATTGAGAACTCTAAGTTGGTGCAAGTAGTCTCTTCAAAACTGAACAAAAGAAAACCAAAGAACTAAAATGAACATTTTCCTAAAGTAGAAATAATATAGAAAAGAAAGTTTTTTTCTTTTTCTTTGACAAATAGGTGGGTTCAAAATAATAGTTTTTGTACATGTTCTCCCTTGAAAAAGGGAGATCACTTTTAGTTTCAAAAAATGCTAACTTGCTTGCTTCCCGCAAAGCTTGATGTCTTCTAGTTTGAATTTTATCATCCAATTCAAGAGTCAAGCAAAGAAAACCATATCTCTTTTATATTTGAAAGAGTATCAATCATGTCACCCAAGTTATGAATCATGTCACATTAAGGAATCATGTTGAGGCCTTGCACGTGAAGGACGTGGGGTGTTGATGTGCACGTGTACAGGGATTTTTCTAATAAATTTACGCTTTCATATCAACGAAGTATGCAAATTAATAGGTAATATTTGAAATCAAGCGAATTAATGTAAATCAATGATCAACATAAAATTACTTTTGAAAAAAAAACAAAGTTTGAAAAGATGACAGGTTAAAATAGGCGGCAAACAAAGCCATATGCTTTAATGGGTCTAGTACTACATTAAATCAAATCATTAGCAGGTAGATTTTTTTTTAATCAAAATCCCTGATTATTCATTAACAGGTAGATTATGGATTCATATACAAGACTTAGCATCATTTAATGATATCACACTGTCCTACATGAAACAAGCATCAAATCAAGGAAATTGGAGTGGAAGATATACGTTACTCAAAAAAGGGGCATTCTAGTCTATTTCCTAGCGTTATCCCACCGCTTGATAAATTATTGCTGTATTACGAGAAATCCGATTTATTATTTTTGACAATTTCTTATACTTTCTAGAAACACAAACTCCCCTAGATATGAATGTAAGGTAAATTGAGAGAGGGTAGGGTATCATTTCTTCTAAAACACAACCTAGACATTATCAGGATAATAAGCTTAAACAAAGAGGCAAGAGGGGAAAAAAGAAACATAACCAGAACATTTTTGAAGGTCGGCAATTTGCTGGTGGAAGGTAATCCCTATACAGTCAATAAAAGAGAAATGTTAACTGGATGAGCAGTTGTCAAAAAAAGAGAGGTAAATCCAATATAAAATGGACATGATGAGGAACAAAAATTAACCTAACCCACTTTATGTTTGCACAGGTACCCTACAGTTGTAAAAAAAATAAAAAAGACAAATAATTGAAAGGAATTAGAACAATCACAAAAATCGATATATCTCCAACAATGGAATGCAAAAAAGTAAAGAAGAAGAAGAAGAAGTTGAAGTTGAAAGAAAAAACATAGATTCCTAGGTGAAATTACATAGGTAGATCTCTGTAGAACATCTCATCCATTTCCCTTTGCACTTCAACATTGTTTTGGTACTTGTAATATTGTAGATCACAAGGTCCCATTCCAAGTTCTGATGTAGTGTTAATGGTCTTAACCGACTAGTTGGATAGACACAACACATTATTACAACTTGGCAGAGGCAGAACAGTCACCATTTCCCTAACTAATGTGAGGTGCAGAAGCAGTTGAGTTGACTTCATCATTCCATGTCCTTAGCAGTCAACCTCCCGTTTGGTTTTTTTAGAAGAAAAAGAATAGTGCAATTTTCATCTAAGACATGAGTAGGTTGTAAACTCCCTGGATGTAAAATGGAATGGTTGGCGAGGAACAGGATTCCTGTTAGTTACAATAGGTGAGAGAAAATTCAAACAGGACAATCAAAGCAGTAGCACAAAGATGATCAGAGAGAATACATACGGTCGTGGCCCATATATTTTTATCTGTCGTATGTGTGTATCCCTGCCATTCAGGTGATTGGACAATACAGCAAGTTGCAGCATGAACGTGTGGATGAAAGTTTCACTATTGAAGTGAGAAGAAAGCCGTTAGAACTAAAATTGCTTACAGATACGAATCTAATGCACTGCTATACGTGTATCCTTCAATAAAATAAAATAAAATGAATAAGCAACTTTCAAAGAGAAGAATAACTGGGCACTGAAACTTATTAAAATTATCAATAAAACATTTGGTACTAAAATGACATAAAATAAAATAAAATGCATTAAGATGCACAAACATAGACATTAGGTAGTAGTAGTACATAAAATAAAATCACTACTATTTTAATAAGTGAGATTATGACAGGTTTTTATTTTAGATAAGCTTTTTTTACTTAAATTTGTTACATATGCATAAGTTCACCATGTTATTTTCATGTATACGTTTATAATGTATTTTCTTACTTAGATTTTGTTTTATCTTCAACAGGCATTGGCTGTTTAATTTAGAAGGGTTTACATGTTTGCTTGTTCAATGCAATCTATGCATTATGAAATAAACAATTTTACTTGCTAATAAAGACTGGTCTCTTGTACTTTTATTGTACTTTATTTTGAGTTTGTACTTTTATTTCTTTATTTTGAGTTTATCTTAAGTTGTCGGTTGTTAACTTTAATCACTGGTGTATTTGGTACTCTTAACTTTTTTGTTTAATTTCACTTGACATCATATATATTAACAAATTAATTTATTTATGTAGCAATAAATTATCATCAAACAGTGGCATTAAAGCTCATATTGTTGTTTTCGTAGCACGCATTCATCATAAATTCACATTTTTTATCAAATTTTAGGAAAATTTTCTAACAAGGTGGATGAGTGAGTGGGTACTAACCTGTTAACCGAACCCATAACCTGTTTATCTTTGTATCATTAAATAGGGTGACTTGTCAACCTTACCTGTTACTTGCTACCTATACACCTGGTGGGCCTGGTACTAGCAAAAACTTTTTGAAATAGGGTGGCTTTATCATCTAATTCACCAACACCCAGAGTATAATCCTACTAGTTATTCAGCTGTACAGCTACCTGAATATGTAACCCTATCACGAGAACAAAATTGTTTTTGACCCTCAAATTTAATGAAACAAGTATGCAAAAGTCCCCTTATTCATTATAACTCCTGATTTTTGTAAATATTACAATTTCACCCTTAAATTTTGTGATAATCACATAAATTATTTCCTAGTTTCAACATGGTTCTTTTTGATGGAAGAAGTATGCATTAGTCCCCTTATTCTTCTGGTGACAAGCATGAATTCCAATCATGAAGCCTTCACTGAATTTATACATTTGAACTACAGTGTCAAAACAATTAGAAACTGTAAAAGGAATGCATGTCTATCACGTGTGTAATTGATGATTAACAGATGCAGGGTTTGACACAGTTTCTTGTCATTTTCTATCTTATCCCTTCTAATATTATCACTGATCTATTAAAATAATAGATTGAAGATAAAAGAGCATTAACTTGAGAGGCTAAAAGATGGAACAGTTAAGAGGAGAGATAATTAGTACAAAAGGAACTAAAAGAAGTAAAAGAAGGTTTAAAACTATTTAATTAGAAATTGTGAGAAAAGATTTTAATTTATGTAATTTAACAGAACATTTGAACATAAATAAAAATACAAGGAAGAAAGGGATTTATGTAGTCGACCCCATGTAGTGGGATTAATCTCAAATTGGTGTTATTGTTGTTTGGCATCCCCTTCATGCTTAGATTTTGCATACAAAATTGTTGATTAGGAGACAATAATTGCATGATACAAGCTCAATCATGTTGGACTTAATATATATACTTAACTATGCTTTTGAAAAGGTAATAGACGGATATTCCTAATATAATTTTCCATTTTATTTTGGTTAATAATTCGAACTTATTCTAGGAGTTGTTGACCCTACGTTCCAAGTAGGTACAAATGACTTGGATGCAAATAGTTCCCAAGCATTTATTAAGTTACATTTATAAATCTTACAAAATGAACTCCAATCTAGAAAAAATAATCTTTTACCCTAACTTTAATTCATCAAACAAATGATGAACAAAACTTTCAAAAAAAATACTTTGTGAACAATAAAAGTTTATGAAATGCAAATAGAACATAACCACTCAACTTTGTCCAAGAAAGTGTTTCTTTCTTCCACATATTTGCATAATCCATTTACACATGACAACAAAGTATGACACTATGGAAACAAGTAATAAAGACAATTTAATTACAACCAGTGTGCTATTTTAACATGAAGCTTTTGTCTGTTATATGAGATGTAGCTTGAGAGGTGCATCTTTTCGATCACTAGACTCTACCCAAGAAAACTTTTTTATACTTACTAAGAGAGCACATATTGCAAAATAGATTGCTAGTTAGTTCCATTCTTCAATATACTTTATAAAATGAGGACATGATCCATGATTTACAAAAAAAGAGAAAACGGTAAGATGTTGTATCATTTTGTTTTTGTACTACATAGATAATAGATGGTTACCGAGGATCAGTTCCAGATAAAGAGATTAGAACCCAACCAACTGGCTTTTCTAACTCCACATTCTTTATCTCCTGAGACAACATAAAACTTGGAAAAATAAGGTCCTCCTGATAAAAAGATAGCCCATCTTTTAAAGGGAATGCATAAAAAAGTAACATCAAAATGGTGGCATTTTCACTCCAGTTAGAAGTAACAATCTTAATATTGTACATGGATTATATATGTATTGCTTAATTTTTTTCTTTTTTATGTCATTCAGTATGACATTGATATTGGTATTGCACGAGTTTTTTTACCTCCACTCCTTTAAAAATGAGCATGTAAAACTAGTGTGAGTTCCATGTACATCTTCTATAAGTTTATCTATAACTAGATGATTATTATTTATTAACTTTGATTGGAAATGAATGACAGAATCAGAAGAAAAAAAAAACTAGTACGAAAATTTAACAATACATCCCACGCGTCTTTAATAGGAAATGGAAAATAAATTTGGATACAGGAAGATGGAAATGCACCTTTAAGTTATGGAAGCCATCACCAGCTCGAATTGAAATCTTGTTTGGTGTGTAGCTTTCATCATGCTTAAAGTCCACGTAAAGGGCTAAGAGCTGCAAAAGGTTTAAAACATCAACAAAGTGTTGAGAACTCAAGCAAACCCATAAAATATCGAGAATTGCCTAAGATAGAAAAAAAACCTGCAACTTGACTTTCTTCTGAAACTGGATATTTATCAAATGAGGTTGAGGACCATCCGACCTGAGCCAAAATTAGCACAAATAATATGAAAATTACAGAACATGCAGAACATCCATTAAAAACACAAACCAGTGTGCATTTTAGTTCATATAACGAAATAAAAGAGCGACATAAACCTTTGCGAAAATTAACAGTAAGGATGACCAATTCAAAAGGATATAAAAAATTCGATCGGAGCAATCTAAGTCCTTCATGAAAGGTAAGAATACTGATTGTGTACTGACTTAAAATTTATGTGTCGGCACAAAAAAAGCTTTCGATGTCCTTTTGTGCTCAGGGATTCTACATACTTGATTCTGTCTTTCTTTATCCCATCTGCGAGAGTTTCTTATGAAGTCCAAGTGTAAGAGAACGACTGGCCAGTAAACATAACGTCCGACATTACCAGATTCAGCGACTAACATTTTGAAACTACAAATTGAACCAAAAAAGATCGAACGCACAAACTCAACACACGATTCCCACTTCTCCTGCCTATTCAGCGACCCCCTACACCACATTCTCACACACTTCATCACGCAAGTCCACGAAAAACAACAGACGAGTTCAACAAAAACAGATGAATCACACGCAAACGCCGAAAACAACAATCAACAATCCAAATCGGAAACAACGGCATACGATCCTGGCGATGAGCAAGCGTGGAAGGGGAGAAGCCGGGGCGGGGGGGCGGGGGGGGCGAAGCGGTTGGATTTACTGCCAGTATGTGTCGAAGTTGTCGTCGCGGAGGCAGTTAACGCCATTGCCTGGCTTGCAGCTGCTGACGCTCCACGCCGCGTTCTTCGCCATCTCCCTGAGGTTGCCGTCCACGGCCAGCGTCTGGCTCCCTCTCAGCTTCCCTTCTTCCTCATCGTCCGACTCCGTCGCCATCCCTCTCACCCGCTCCGGCGCTGTTCTGTGATTTGCTGATCTCAGCTCCGGACAACCGCCTCCATCCTGTGCAAATGACCACTTTTTAAATCAACAACAAACCGAGACCCATGTTTTTTTTTATAATAAATATATTTAAAGTCTCTTAAAAATAATTTTTTTTTAAATTTGATAAATCTGAAAAAAAAAATTTAAGATAATTTTTTATTGAACTATTGGTTTCATTATTCATTAAATTTTTCAAGATTGTAAACATTGATGTGGATTGTGTGACTATGTTATGTGCTGTGTTGTGGAGTATAGATTGATTATTGTAAAATCAAAATAGAAAATTTTGTTCATGCATATCATAATTAAAATAGAAATTTTTCTTGTGAGCTGAGAAGAACTGAGGCAAACTCACTAGGTGCAATTAAAGGATGCTTGATGAAAGGGGATAGAGGCGAACTCTCTAAGCGGACACACGACGACACTTGACGATGTAGAGGAGAGAGACGCTTGATGATGCAGAGATGCACGACAATTGACGACGTAGAAGAGAGAGATGCTTGATGATGCAGAGATGCACGACGATCAACGTAGAGGAGAGGGACTCGCTTGGGAATGGACTTGTCAATGGGCTGTGTTAGCACGGCTCGGCACGGTTTGACTGTGTTGGTCAACGACACGGTACGAAAAAATTTTCGTACCATGGGTCGTACCTGGGCCAGACCCCCAAGTCATTCGTGCCGTGCTAGTATGACATGAAATAGGCATGGCCCGGCCCAGTACGAGAATATGACTAAGAGTGTCTTCTAGGTCGACAGCCAGGTCACGGGAGGGGTGGGGGTACTGGTTGCCGGGTCGTATGGTCGGTGGGGTGAACAGTTGTGTGCATGCAATGGGGTGAACGAGTCGTGTGGCCGGCAGGTGAATGGTCGCATGTGCGGGAGGGGGGTGAACAGGTCATGTGGTTGGCGAGGGGGATGGACTGCTAGGTCCTGTGGCCAGTGGGGGGGACGGGCTGCTGGGTCGTGTGGCCAGTGGGGGGGACAGGCTGTCGGGTTGTGTGATTAGCGAGGTGAACGGTTGCGTGAACGGGAGGGGGGTGAACGAGTTGTGTGGCCAGCGGGGGGGACAGGCTATTGGGTCATTGGGCCGGTAGTCGGGTAGTGAGGCCGGCAGGGTGAATGGTCATGTGCGCGAGAGGGGGTGAACAGGTCACGTGGCTGGCAGGGGGGATGGGCTACCGGGTGATTGGGTCGGTAGTCGGGTAGTGAGGCCGGCGGGGTGAATGGTCATGTGCGCGAGAGGGGGTGAACATGTCACGTGGCTGGCGGGGGGGATGGGCTACCGGGTGATTGGGCCAGCAGCCGAGTCCTGCGGCCGGCTGGGTGAACGGTCGCGTGCGCGGGAGGGGGGGGACGAGTTGCCGGGTCGTGTGGCTGGTGGGGGAGACAGGCTATCGGGAAGAATGTTGTAATTTGTTAATTAAATAATAAATTAATTTAAAAATCGTGCTAGTCAAAATCATGTCATTGACCGGTACAAATAGTATTTTTTTGTGCCACGAGCCGTGCTTGGGCTGGGCCATTGGTGGTGTGAGCCGTGCCGACACAAAAATCGTGTCGTGCCAGGTTGACACGGCACGATTGACAACTCTACTTGGGAAGACGATGCAGAGGAGAGAGACACGCTCAAGAAGATGATGCAGAGATGTGCAACTATTAATGACGTAATGGAGAGGGACGTGCTCAAGAAGACAACATAGAGGAGAGGGATGTGCTCAGGAAGATGATGCAAAGATGCACAAGGGTTTTTAAGACGATGAAGAAGGATGCTTGAAGGGGTTGTGTGGCACAAGAAAAAAATTTTGTAAGGAGGGGGAGGGTCTAAAAGTTTTTTCGAGGTGACCTTTATACTTGCTACAAATGAGAAAAATGTTTTCCTATTTTTCAGGAACTTTTTTTCCAAGTGCACAAACTCCCTTTTAAGAAGCTAATTCTCAAAGCACTACTAAATTTGTTTTTCTAATGGTATTTAATTTTAAGTCATTTTTCTATATATATACAATAGAGGGAAACCAAGAAAGGATTCAGAGAATAATAAAGGAGGAATTCAAAAGGGTGGTGGTATGTTGTAAGAATCTTAATAAAAATATCTACAACTTCTTAGCCAATAGAGGTAGAAGGAAAGAGATTGTTACTAAAATTGCCAAACATATTACTTTATGGATGCGACCTCAAGAACACTAACTGGGCAATAAGAGTTGCGATGTACATAAAGAGGAAGACTAAAGTTATGTTGATTAAATGAGTTATTGAAAAATTTAGATGATCTAAATTTAATCTGGACCATTGAATTAAGATACTACTAGAAAAATAACTCTAGTGATACACAAGATAGCATTTTCCAATATATTTAAATGACCACAAAAGTAGTAGTATAAAATATGACTTTATATATATATCTATGAGGATGCTAGCTCTGTAGGTGCTTACAGAGCCCACATCTGTAGGTAGCCAGATTCTAGGTAAGCACTAGGAATTTGTTACTCTCTTACTTGGAATCAAGAATTCTTACCCAGGCATATCAACTGGATTCCAGGTGAGAAGTGGAAGAAGGGGTGACGATCATTCGTCGCAGGGGAGAAGGGAAAGAAGAGGAAGATAGTTGGATTTCAAGTATACACTTGGAATTCGTGACTCTCTTATCCGAAATTCAAAAGGGCGCCTACAAAATTAACTTCTATAGAAGCCTACAGAGCCATTAATATATATATATATATATGAGGATGCTGGTTCTATAGGTGTGTACAGAGCCTGCATTTGTAGGTGATCAGATTTTAGGTGAGAAGTGGAAAAAGGGGCGATGATCATTCATTACGGGGGAGAAGGGGAAGACAACCGTATTCCAGGTATGCACCTTGAATCTGTGACCCTCTTACCTGAAATCTAGAACTCTTACATAGAATCTGGACAAGATATATATATATATATATATATATATATATATATATATATATATATAATATATGACAAAAAGGGATCTATAGGTACCTTTTGTGAGCACTTTCTTGTGCTACTTAAAAGATTTGATTGTCCTCCTAACTCTCAACAGTGTTCAAAATTAATGCACCTTCATACTAAAGCACCCTCACCATCATCTCCTCTCTTTTCTTCCTCAATCACTCCACCTCCTTCCTCTACTCCTCACCCTCCTTCTCTAGCTCCTCCATCTTTCATTTACCAGATCTCCTCCCCATCTACCTTAATCTGTTCCACCAACTGCCTCTCCTCCTCTTACCACTCGTTTCGATGGCTAGCGAATATCTTCACGACCCATGTGTTTGCCTTAGAGTCCTCTCTCCGTCAAGTAGGGGTAGGGAAGGAGGTTAGTTTGGAAATTGATCACGGATGGTCACAATGTAGGACTAAAGGAAATCTTTCTCGTGTGGTTTGAACTGTTGTCATATCTATAAAATCAATTTTCTATAGTGGGTATTATATATTTTAAAGTAGATTTTAGGATTTAAAGTTTAAATATGTAGTATTTATACATTAGAATTTGACAGAATCAAAATGATAAGAAACAAATTCTTAAAATGCATTGATTTATACAAAATGAATTAAAGATAATTCAACTTTGAACAAGTTTGTCATAATAAATTTTGTCTATATAATTCTATTGGTTAGTCTTTTCTTAATATTTCAGTGGCATTACTTTTATTTCTAATTTTTTTAATATCTTATAAAAAATTAGTAGTATAAATGTTTTTTTACTTGCATGTTTACGAAAAAACTAGTTAATTTTTTGCATGTTTGTTGAATTTTCCGATCCAAACAAAGGGCGCAAGTGTCTTTTCCCTGTTGAAACGGAGACATACATTAAAACACACAAAATATAACATTTAGTCCAACTTCTTGCATACATTAAGTCCAAGCAAGAGCAGATGTTCAACAAACGTATATAAACATCTAACGCGAATCCAACTTCTTGCACTGTAAAGTTTGATTTCGTTTAGACATTTTTTTCCAACTCCAACGCTAAGGTTGAAGCTTGAAGCTGGATATACCAAACGAGCCCTAAAGAATGCTAACATATTTTCATACATTGGATCTAATAACCATTAACAAATGTCTCCCTGGTTTTGAAAAGCTTTCAGACTTTTTCTCTTCCAAATCCTTCTATCACACAAGAAGCTGTGAGTTTCACTCCATGGTCCAAATGGAAATGAAAAACCCTAATTCCGGTCCAACAAGCTATTGGAGTTCGCCCAACTCGAGTCAGGATCACATCGATGTTGAATGCCCTAGATGTCATGATTTCTGAAAAGAACACCAAAAGGTAAGGAACCACCATTTCTGATTGGAAACAGAAAGTTCACTTGTGGGTGTGCAGATCAAGCCATTTTACCTGCATAGGAAGGTAGAGTTTGAATTCTGGGGGCAGTTCTTCCTCTGAATAGAGACGGTCAGAGAAGTAGATCCTTCTGAGGCGGCAGTTTGCATGGACTTGGACGCGCAGGGTCTCCACATAGTTGGTACCATATGCTCTTCTTGTGAGGTCCGTGAGATTCAACTGGATGTTGTTCCACCCATCTTCCAATCTCAGTGGCATGGTGCATATGTATGGCTTCACACGTGTGACAGCCTGAAATGAGTTGCAAGAGCAGAGGCTATGTTAAGATTTATCAGCTGAGCTTCCTAGTAAACTCATGCACGCATATAAGAAATGGCAATAATATGAGAATGTCTGCATCCAGGAAAACATGATTGTCCTGTGCCAGCAAAATACCAAAACATGATCCAAATCTTGCCCCTTTTAGTTTTTGTCAACAAAAGATTCTAGCCTAGCTGAAAGCACTGATAAGATGAAAATGAATATTTATGCTTCAATTGGTTCTAATTTACTGAGTGTAAACAAAAATTTTACAGAAAAATGCCAAATGTATCTGGTTTCTTTATACTATATTGATGCTAGTTTCTCATTAAAAAGATGAACAAACAAAATGATAATTTGCCCATAACATAAGGGATGCATATTCACCAGCTTCGGCTTAAGTTTATCTTATTCCATCAATCCATCAATGACATGTATTGATACTTATATCCTAAATGAAAGAAGGTAAACATGATTTGAACACAAAATGTAAACATGATAGTTTGATGCTCTAAAACATTACTTCTCCATAGAAATGATTACATACTTGATAGTTTGATGCTCTAAAACGACGACGCACATTCTTATCGTCCAATATCTGTATCTCAAAGGTAAAGTATTTCTTCATATTCTTCACAATCATCACAAGAAACGGAAGCTTGATGCCAAGTGTTGCAGCAGGATCCGCAGGGCAGGTGATATAGTTTGATTGAACATTTGATCCTTCAATTTGAAGGACATTGGACTGGATATCATCATCCTGTAGTCGTTTAATTTGACCATTTACAACTGCAATAGTGCAATGGCTTCAAACTTTCAGCAACCAAGAGAGGATGATGGAGAATGGAGGTTTAAATAATGTTCATTTCTTGAATGTTAGAAAAATTAATGATTGATGTAATTTCAAATGTCAAAGAGTTAATATAATAATTTTGACGGAAATCTAAAACACCTTTTTATTGATCTCCATCAAAAATTGATAATAGACCACTAAAAGAAGCTTTAAAGGATACAGAAGAGAAGAATAGAAAACAAGTCCAGCACAGAAAATGGTGACATATAATATGGAAACGAAAAAATAGAAAAGATTATACATCTTCCATGTCATGAAAATTAAGAATAACATCAAAACACCCACAAAATATCCTGTATATGTTCCTTAATAGAGGATAATCATTGAATTATCATACAGAAAATACAAGGATAACTTACAACTCAAAATAAATGCCATGCAACAAACTGAATAAAGAGTGTTCATACATTAAACTTCATCACTAACCTCATTTGTTAAGTGCATAAAACTTCGAAGGTTGTGAAGAGAGAAAACAACTTGAACAATGTGGTGTACATAAAACACTTTTACTCAAAACATTCAAGCATGATCTAAAAAATAACTCTCAACTCACAGTCTACCAACCAATAACAACAAATGGTGCAGACAAAAACAGTGCACGGAATCATTTGATGGAACTGTTCCACACTGCTTTTCCAAAATTCATGGCTAAATAATGAGTTTTTATATGTATCAGCAGTCACTAGTATCAGTCTTTCTTAAAAAGATTGGTAATAATATGATATTTATATACCAAGTGTATGACCCACTTAATTATCCCCCTTTATAACAAAGTTCGGTGCAAGAAAAAAAGGGAAAAACAACAGCATATTCAGTCATCTATATAAGCAACCGCACAAATGATTCAAAATAACATTTCCTTTTCAATTCTGATCCATCACACACAATTTCTAATCAGGCACAAGTATCCTTTTATTTTGAAGTGAACATACACTATAGGGGCCATAATAGCTGAAGGCACACGGATTACCGTGGCCAACTTGGCGTTTCAATACAATGTACATGTACACAGTACTAAGGCTTTGTTTGTAAATAAGGTTTACAAAGGTTTTTTACTGTATAAAGTATATATTTTAACAAACAAAAGTAGAAGTTTTCATTGTAACGGGTAGAAGAGAAAATAAAAAGAGATTTTCTCGCATCTGGAATCATGTCAGCCTTTGTCAAACAAAGGCTGAGGACTTCTCCGTGTTCATAAAAAAAGGAAGAAGAAAACCTAAACACACCTTCCTTATCCCATATCTGCAGAGGCTTGCTCCTGAAGCACAATAGAAACCAACAGTGACAGACCCATCAGATCAGTCCTTGAAAACCACGGAACTGCAGAAATCCAAACATGTTACGTACCCAAGGCTGTAGAGTATAGAGAGGAACCCCGACTGGAACGTGTTCTTGAACATCCTCCCAAAGATGTGGATATCTTCCGCTGTAAAAGCAACAGGTACCTTTCTCGCCAAACACGGGGGAAAACGGGGTGGTGGTGCTACGGAGATCGAAATCCAACGGCAGGAAGAAGGGGGGAAAAGGGGTGGTGAGGACTGAGGGAGGTCGGAGCAAAAACCCTAGCTTGAGGTGAGGAATAGAGCGCCGGGGAGCGGAGCGGCGACAAGATTTCGATCCGATTGTCGTTCAATAGATCCGATCCGATAACAACAATAACAACAACATTATCATCGTGTTTCGTTTATAGTTCAGTTAAATAAAATCGAAGTTAAAATTAATTTTATAAATAAAATTAAAATTATATAATAATTTAAAAAATAAAAATTTATATGTTTAAATTTATATAGTAATAATAACGTATTTTAAAAATTGATTGAAATCAATCACACACGAGGTCATAATTATCATTATCATTGGTATTAATATTAAAAAAATATTATTATTTTTTGACTGGAGACATAATTGTTAATTTACGAGAAATCTATATGTCAAGTTTTATTTGAAAAAGTCAATAAGTTAGATAAACTAAAACTTACTATTTTTTTTAAGTCAATATTATTCTTAAAAGAAGAAAATCCTTTTTTATTTCTCTCTTTAATAGATATAATGAAATTTTTACTCGTTTGTTAAAATATATATTTTATACCGTAAAATTTGGTTTTTTGCAAACCTTCACTATCAAATGAAGTTTAAATTTAAGAATCAAACTTGAGATTTTAAGATCTAAAAAAGTTCTCAACAACCATTAAATTACTACTTTAGTGGTGAAAAGATATTAAATTATTAACATAAAAAATAAGATTACAAGTATTTATTTACCATTAAAAGTTATATTTTTTGAATAAGTAATATGAAAATTGAAAGACAGTTAGAAACCTATAGGAAACCTTAAGTGAAGATTCGCACCTAAGATTAAAGTCTAAATATTTATTAAAAAAATAAAAAGATATTTTACGAGAAACACTTACGTATTATGTAAATTGTTATTGATGTTCCATCTTATGAGTTAAGCTATAATAATTTAAAATCTGTTAATAATAAAATTTACATAAGAAATAAATAGATATCTTTTCTTTATAAATATTTATTTTAACTATAATTTTCCTATTCAATAAATTTTAAGCTGACGTATCTTAATATTTACGATGACAATACGCACTCTCATTTTTCATAAAGACGGTCTTCAACATTACAAACAATATACTAAAAGAAAGAAATAAAATTAATTGTACAGAGTTTTTATTAAATATCTATAAAAGATTACATTTTTCACTATTTGTTAATTTGTGTTTTTCACAGCATACAAAAACCACAATGTGATTAAAAGAAGCAAGCAAAACTCACATCATTGGAAATCTCAATGAGTGAAACTCCACCTACAACTTGATTAGATCAATATGACTGCAAATGCTCTGAAGAATTTGTGATACAAAGACATAGTGATGCCCAAGATCGATGGAGGAATGGATGATCTTGAAAATCAATGTAAAAAAAAAATTAGAGATCACAACGTTGATAATCTTTACACAAGTTAGGTGATCAATTTTTCATGTATTTATAACAGAAGGGGTCAAAAATAGAGGTCAAGAAATCGTACTTTATTTACATACATTGGAAAATCATGAAAAAGTAATTTTCCATCCTTTCCCTCCACAAATATCATTTAAAATCCAGTTAATGAAAAATGAATTTTCCATGATTTTCGTTTTCATCGACCCAGCAATTAGTTTAGTCTGTATTCACCTTGGCACACAAGATTCCTGGGGCAAACCACACAGAGCTCGCAAGTGAGACATTGGATGGCTTTACTCAGACAAAATGTGGTGTGTTTGGCAAATGCCACTGATGACTGCACATGCCACAGCTTTTCCCAATGGTGGTATGACATGATTAATCTAATCTTTCACTACATCATGAAAGAAGAGATTGTAAGTTTAAATTCAAATAATGGTACCATAATTTTTTTAAGAAAAAAGCTTTTGCTGTTGTGCAGAAGGGTAAGAAGACGAGAGGAGAGTGCAACATGTCGTCATGTTGCATGTCCCTCAAGCTCCATTCCTTGTTCCTTGTTAATTACTTCCATAATGGCAATGGAATTTCTAAGCAACGATCTAGCCCTTTCATTCTTTTCCATTTCACAGAGCTGGATGACCTCGTCCTTGTAAAAGACATCCTTTCTTTCTTCCAAAGGAACGAGTTCTTTATACACCTCAATGATATCCAGGAGGCATTCAGATGCAGAGACATGGATCTGTGACAGCAAAGGCAAAATCAATTGTGGAAGAGAAGTGAAGTACAGAGTCATGAAAATTATGTAGAAGATAATAATAACGGTTAAAAGATTTGACTTCAGAGGAGAAAGTACCAGTGCAGAATTATAAACATTTGTAACCCTACCCAGAACAAGGTTTGCTAAAGTCACCATGATTTTGTGATGATGTACTTTAACTAGCCTAATTTGCATCATTTTTGATGATTTTGTTGGTTGAGCAATACAGGTCCAGGACAAGTGCTGATGGTTGAAATTAATAATCACCAATATCTAGAAAAATATGCCACTTGCTAGAAAACTGCAAGCTAAGACAAATTATCTGAAACAGTTATTTGGAAACAGGAAAATTATGTTTTCCTCTCGTGCATATATTTGGCAGGATGAATATGGGCCATCATATATCACAAGCAAGAAGTGCAAATTTCTAGTCTAAATTGTCAAGCATTCAAACATCAAATAAAATGTTTCATTTCAAAGATACTGAAACAGAAACAACACTTGGACACAACTTGGATGATGAAACAAACCTGTGAAATATTTATAGAGCCTATGCACTGGATAACTTTAGGCGCCACAGCTTGGCATAACTATGTAAAATGAAAATGGAAGATGTCAGAATGAAATAATCCAAATGCATGCATATTACTACCGCACGGTTACCTCATCTAAAAAGAGAATTCCATCTTGTAAGATAGCTGTACTTTGGAAAGCTTCATGAAATTTGGAACAAAGTTCTCTAATGGAGGAGAAAACAGAAGCTTTGACTGGAAATATAGTTTTGAAAAAGAAAAGAGTAAGACTGAGGAAACTACATGAAAAACAATACGGGAGAAAAAGTAGGCAAAGGAAGTACCTGTCCAAGAAAATCCAGGGGAAAGAGCATGAGTAAATACATGTATTATGCTGCTTCTTTGTTCCAAAATGTCCTGAATAAGAGCAACATGGATGCAAGCTGTTGCACAATCTATAACCTTATCAAGCAGAGTTGAAGTATCAATGTCATCATCCCCTACACAAGTTAAAATGTTCAAAGTATAACTGACTATCCAAAAGTACATAATAGGTTAAATCCATCACACCTAAAAACAAAAAATGGATCACAACTATAAGAAATGCCAACTAATCTTATTACCTTATTTACCTTAGACCAAAACTCTTAGTTTAATCATGATTTAAGTATATAAATACAATTGCATACATGTCATAACATCATCATTACATATATGTATGCACTTGACAAATATTATGGTCTATATAGATACCCTAAATTAGAGTTTGTTTGGAAAGAGGCAGGTTATGAAACTTGGTCATTAAAGAATCTTAAAATTATAAATGTCTTCATATGTAGAAATCAGAGATCATCATATCATATCAAGTATCATTAACAATAAGGAATATAGATAATAGGCAGGTTTGAGCTTATATACATGATTATAATGTTTAACAGTTCATACAAATGAATATATCTGATATATCCAACTATTTGACAATGGTATAATTCATACATCCAACAAAAGGGTTAGCATTACACATGAAACAACAGTGTTTGCTATTATAAAAATAGACAAGATATATTTAAAATATATGTAACAAGCGGTGACATATAAGGTATATATCTATATACAAAAATAAGCTTTTCATGAGGTTGGTCATGTTTTCTTGGTCTGCAGTGAAGCAGGTGGAAGTTTCCGAGAAAAGCTTCAAACAAAGAGGTTGGACTGTTTAATTCATTGATTTGATTCTCACGGCTTATTCTTAAACAATAAAAGCTTCTATTCTCGATGCAATAGTAGGCTCCAACTTTATATAAATATTCTTAGTTTTCCTAGATTCAAAGGCTAATCCATTTTCTTTTGTCTTTTTGGTAGACTCAAGTAGGCAAAGATCAACTGGTAGTGTCCAGCAATGAAAGAACAGACGGAGCGGCAAACTCCACCCTCAGTTTTGTTAAAGAATCTAGGATCCCAATCTAGTACATGGTCGGGTCAAAGAAGGAAAGCCAATGGTAGGTGGTAGATAGAGGCAGTCATCAACACTAGGATTGTAGCATGAGGCAGTTGGCCCTTGGGAAGAGGCCAGACAAACAAGATGCAGGTCTAAAAGGAGCTAGGCTAGGCTGTAGGCCTAGTAGGAAGGGGGGTGGGGGTTGTGTTATGCTTTCAGAAAATGCTGTAAAGGAAAAATCAGGAAAAAAAATACCCATCAGACCATTTACTTTGCCTTTTCCCATGTGAAAAAATTTTCACATGGGAAGCTTTGGTGCTTTGGTCCATATAAATACCCATCTTGATCCTTTGCCCATCGATCTTGAAGCTTTGGTGCATGCTGTCAACGTCTCACCTGTTGTCCCCTCCATCTCCCTCATCTGACAAAGTCGTCTTTAGTCCTCTGTAGCCGATGCCCCTCCACCCCAACATGGTTGTTCACAGCCAACTAGTGGAGAGGGTGGTAGAGGCTGGTGGTAGTGGAGGAGGGCCACAGTGGGTTTTGGTGAGACCAATGATTGGAGTTTTGAAGAGAAGTAACCTGACCTTTGGTACCAACTTACAAGTTGTTTTAGGTTGAAAATAGGGACGTCATAGCATAGTGAAATACATCTACATGTATAGAGGTTACAAAAAGAATTGCAAAATTACAATATACTCTAATACCTTTATGCTTATAACACTTTTGGTGAAGGTAAATATTGTTCATCAGATTAGTAATCTAATGGTATATACACAAATCCATCAACATCTCATAAGCCAAGCCAACAAGGTGAATGAGTTGCATCTATTTTTGGATCATATGACCCAATCTAGTCACAACAAATACATCACTCAGTGCCACGACTACCTCCTTTCACGACTAGTGCATGATTCATGGTATTACCCAATAGTTGTAAAATATTAAATAGGTTATTCGACTCAAATTCCATAGTCATTTTGCGATGTGAAGAGAACAAATGATGTGCAAACAGATGCCTCCATTGATGCCAAGAATGAGAACCTCGACAATGCTACAACCCTCTAAGGCATTCAAAATTGAATTGATCATTTGGTGTATTTTCCTTGTATTTGAAATTCCCTGACATTATGCATTATATTTCTACCATTCCTGTATAATTTACACCTTTCTTCATGTATGCAAGTAACATATTGTATCTGATATTGCTCAAGAGTCCTACTGCATTTTGATATCAAGGATATGAGACAACCACGATACTTCTTGAGAATTGAGTATGCCTATTCCAAAGACAAACTAATTCTCTCAATGAGGAAATATGTCTTTGATTTATTGAAGGAAACAAGACTCATTAGGTGTAAGCCAAAAAGGACACCAGTTGAAGCAAAACCTCCCTTTGGGATTCTACATCGGATCCCTACAGTGATGTTGCACAGTATAGACAGTTAGTAGAGAAGCTTATTTATCTCATTATCATCAGGCCAAATATTCCATGTGCAATAGGACCCTTGAGCCAATTTATAAAGGAACCAAGAGTTGTTCATTAGCAAGGAGCCTTGAGAGTTTTGGATTATCTAAAAGGCAACCCAGGGAAGAGATTAATCTACTCTGACAATGGCCACCTCAATGCTGTAGCATATATAGATTCAGGATATAAAGGAGACAGGAGGTCCACTTCTAGGTATTATACCTATGTGGGTGGCAATAGAGTGAAGTAAGAAACAGAATGTTACCTCCAAGTTCAGTGTTGAAGTAGAGTATATGACTATCTCAGGTTCCTAGCGAGCTAACGTGGCTCAGATCTTTTCTTATTGTGTTGGGAGGGATTATATGTACTCCCTACACTCACTCTTTTAACCAGATTGCAGATATGTTTATCAAGAGTTTTAGTGTATGAGCATTCAATTATTTTTGTGACAGGCTAGAAATGTTTGATATGTACATTCCAGCTTGAGGGAGGAGTGTTGGATAAATGGATTCTACCTATTCAAGATCCATTTACTCATTTAGTGTATATATATATATATACTGTACAGTGTTACTTAGTGAATAATAATCAGAGATTACCTCATTTTACTGTATCATATGCCATGTAATAGCCAAAATAGACAAAAAGATAAAAATGTAATAAATGCAAGCTAGTATTGTTGTACTTGTACTGCTTAAAAACTAAAAGAACACGAGTACCTGCATCCTCTGAGGTACTAAGGGTGGGTAAGATCACAGGCTTGATGGCACTCGTTTGACCACAGATCTCAATCAACATAGGAAACACACTTCTGAAAAATTCTGATTTGTTGAATGTTACAATAACCTGCACGTGGTAAGCACGGAGACATACATCATTATTGATCTTGATATAGAGGACCAAGACCATGGCATCACTGACAAAATATCACATTTACACTTTAAGAGTAATTTTTATTGATTAACGGTAGGGTGTTTCTAATTGAAGGTAGTTAGTACCATCCAAATGAAAAAAAAAAAATTCATCTAAGGAAAAGCTAAAAATGTTACTCTACTGAAAATTACACTCAATGAACAAACACAATCATAAAATTTAGTTGGTAATGTATTTATTTCTAACCCAGCCTTATCCTCAATATCAACATGCATGATCAGGAGGAAGAACAAGGATGAATAGGTCACTACAAAGTCAAAGAACGGATAATTTTAGAGGAAATACAAACTTCTTCCTGAGAAATTTAGCCTCAGTCTGACTACGCTATTGAGAAGCAGATATTTGTTCCTCTAGTTCAAGAATTAGTACACTGCCTTTCAATTTTCAAAAGGGGAAGACACAAACACTCTGATTAAATGAAATAAACACAATACAGAGCATTGGATCAAAATATCAGATGATATAACAAAAGCAAACAAGTAGAAATTATCAGACACTTAAAGATTCAAAAACGGAAACAAATTAAGTAATGGTCAGCATTCCCTGTTGCAGTGCTGAAAAACACATTGTGGACATGCATATAGGGATGGGATTTTACAGCTATGATCTAGAGCTATATAGTTCAAGAGTAAGTTTACTGTAGTACAGGTTTCATATAAGAAGCTCCCTGTTGTTTAAATAATAAATCCATAACGATGGAAAGTTATATTTGCAAAAAGGAAGAAAACAACACTACTGCTAAATTACCTAAAAATGAAGAACATGAAAAGGAAAATATTCAAAAAGAAACAAGAAAATCGAGTTGGAGCTATGTGGATAACCAATAACACTAATATTGGAATATAAGAAATGAGGTGGAAGTTGTTTATTATTTATAAACAACAATGCCTCTATACATAGATGTCACATAAAAATAACAAACACATCATAGGCAATGTAGAATTAAACTCCTTACAACACAATACTATTTGGAAACCTAAATCCTAAAGATTCATTGATTTCTAAAATCTAACACCCTCCCTCAAGCTAAAACATTCAATTTGCAACAAGCTCATGCATAAATATGCTAAATAAGAAGATACATAACAGATAGACATTAACCAGTAGTAGCAAAAAAAAAAACCAGCAGTAGCAATATTAACTACAACAAGTGTTTCGTTGTTGACATCATCTACACATACTAAGAGACTTACAAAAACATGTTCCTGCAAATACTAGTAAAATCACCATCAATCATCAAATAAAAGAGATCTAATGTGGATTATTACTTAGGGTATTCTAAATCTCATAGAGAACACAACTTTGACAAAACAACAATGCTACAGCATTAATACTCACACAAAAAATACAACTAATTTAATTATAGATTGATAATGAAGTATTAAACACTTTTTCCAGTTTTGTTTTTCACTCCTTTTTTCTTCTTTCTTTTTAATTTCCACCATTTTTTTCAGCATTTTTTCTTGCTCTTTCTCCCTTGTTTTCCTTTCTCTCACCTTTT